>PVHX01002821.1:0-32012 GCA_004024805.1 Geosciurus inauris
TAAGTGGGAGGCAGCACAGTGTATTATTGATAAGAACACAAGCTCTGAAGTGAGATGTGTCTAGTTGGAATCTTGAATCAGCCACTTATTTTGTTAGGTGCTTTGAGAAAGTTGCATATTTTATCTGAACTTCTATTTCCTTAGCTATAAAATAGGTTAAATTATTATGTCTACTTCATAGGAATTTTGGGAGATTTGATTTATATTAGTAAACTCTGACACATTTCCAGATAATTGATAATAAATAGATGATTGCTACCATTATTATTATATTAACCTGCAATAATACTGACTATTGACAACTATTATTTTACTTTCTTCCAGTTTCTAGTTTCTCATTATTAAGATAATTCCCCAATGAGTGTCTTTGTGACAAATTCTGTTTTCATTTAGATTTCTTTCAAAGAGTGTTAATTTTTAGAACATAATTAGTGGATGACAGAATATGTGCATTTATGAAAATTTAATAACTGTACTTATGGGCATCAAATAGTTTTATCTTTAAATATGTGTTGTTATAGAAAACATGACATTGATGATCTGTTGTTCTAGTTTATATTTATTTCCTACATTAATGATACTAAGAAACTTGTTTCTCATAATCATTTTTGTGTACAGTTATTATATGTTCTTGGCCACTTATTTTATGATGGGATGATAAAACTCAGTTGGATAAGATTTCTACACATAAGTGAACCTTGAGCTTATTTTTGAAAAGAACATTTCAAAATGTAAAATTTACTTTTAAATTATTTTGTGGTAGATGATTTTATGTTTTATAATTGTTAATGAAGGTGAATTACTTTTTCTTCTCCTTTTGGAGAGTTATTGAAACTTAAAGGTTAACTCTCAATATTGTCTGTTAAACTGTTTTTATGATATCTTACATTGATGCAATTAACATAGACATAAAGTTATATGTCAGGTCTAAGTGTTACTAAAGTCTGTGTCACTAATACAGCACATCAGGCCCTATAAAACATCAAAAGTAGGACAGAAAAAATAATCAGAGTGAAGGATTTACATTCGTGTAGTTTGGCACTGTGGGTCCTGTGCTAGAGAGGTGAAATCCTTAACAG
This sequence comes from Geosciurus inauris, assembly GCA_004024805.1. Lineage (NCBI taxonomy): Eukaryota > Metazoa > Chordata > Mammalia > Rodentia > Sciuridae > Geosciurus > Geosciurus inauris. The sequence goes on from PVHX01002821.1 coordinate 1,080, forward strand.
TATTGCTGTGTTTTTGGAATTATTATTTTTTCCGTACTATTCATCTAGCTCAAAGTCTTTTTAAAAATACAATGCAACTGCAGCCAAATTTAGATAAAATAACTTAAAATATTATCAAAATATGTGACTAAGTAAGTTTTGATTGCATTTGAGGAAAACAAAGACTAGATTCAAATTACAGGCTATTTATTTCTGCCTAGTGGATCTGCCTCTGTGCTGTCACATTTTGAATCCCAAACATTTAATTACCTATCATTTTGGGGGTAAATAAATCATCTGTGACTGCTCCCATGACAAAAAACAACCCTATGTCATCAAAATTTCCAGTCCCTACTTTAAACAGAAACATTGGTCTAATCACCAGTATCAAGTGATGTCATAAGAGGATGGGCTTTCGGCTCAGAGATCTACCTGACTCATCAGTGGTACCCAAACATGAGAGAAGTGGGCCAATCTGGGATGCTAGTGCTCAACAATTTGGATCCAGGTAAACTGTAAGAGTTTTGTTCTGTTTCCATTTGAATTGTTGTTTTTCACCTTGACTGGGATATTCTTATTGATACTTATAAAGCAGAGAATAATAGTAATTACCTTCAAGTGGCCTTATGCAGAGTGAATGAGATAATACATTCAAAGCACTAGGAAGAGTGACCAGTGCCTGATAAACATTCAATCAGTGTCATTGTCACAGTGTTATTATTACTTAGTATCATTATATTGTTAACTGTGATTTTGCATTAAATATGACTTCATTTTTCCTTACTGATCTGTTATTCCCAGTTATTCAAAGATTTAGATTCAATCAACTTAGACAAAGAAATATGGAATAAATTAGTAAATTTATGAAATAGGTCTTTCACTGAACTGTGTTGTCTTTTGGGTAGCCTCAACACAGATATACAATCCTTGTGGAATTTAATGTTATTTGCCTTTCTTAAAAATAAATTAATACTTAAATTTGAAAGGTATATATATAAAACTATATATATAAAGTATATATAAGGTATATATAAAACTTTATATATGGGAAAAAGTGTTCAGTGTGTTATTACTCACAATGTTAGCAGCATGACTGAGTTCAATTCCCTGCATAGATGTGAAGATTTAAACAATCCTTTTTGTGGTAAACACCTTAAATCAAATGACTAGAATGTGACTACTGTTCACTCAAGACTAGATTTAACTAATTAAAGAGAAAAATGAATAGGAATGGTTCTACTAATGAAATATTATAAAACACCCTGCCTCAGCCTTTAGAGCCAAAGGGATGACAAGTGTGTGCCACTGCACCTGGCTGCTAGTAATCTTTGAATAAACCTAGAGATACCTATATTAAATATGTAATAGACCTATAGATATTGTATTCAAAATTGTATAAAGTTGCCCCCAATTATATATACATATGGGTTTGTGTATGATCATTAAGTAATAATAAGTAATAAATAACAAGTAACTTCTAGGTGCATTTAGTAAGTTTAATTTCCTTTTAAGGCAGCAACTTGGGAAATCTGCTAAAGGGACTCATTCTTACATTGGAGGTGTCATCATAATTGTTTTTCAATCATACAGAATCCCAATAAGCTTACAAATGAGGCAAAACTAAAATATATGTGGCAACAATGGATTTCTTGGTTCAGCAATTTTCCTAAGTAATTGGTGAAAACAAATGTCGCACAGGTACTTAAGAAGAAAAATTTTACTCACCTGGAAAGTTATTCTTTTCTGTAGTAAAAAGTAGACAAATGGTATGTTCTAGGAATTTTCTAGTCAATTCAACTGGCTATCAGACCTAACATAGATAGACTTACAAGTATCAGCTTATTTGGAAGCTGATCATATTGTAGGGTGACCACTTAAACCTGGTTCACTCAGAACTGACCCATTTTATAGCAGAGAATTCTTGTCCCAGAAGCCCCCAGTCTGGGGACAAACTAAGGCAATTGGTCATCCTAGCGCATATATAGAAGATTTTTCACCTGCTTACCTAATCTGTTATGATGTAAAGCAGTGCTTCTCTTAACAGTTGTGTTTATTTTTCGTTTTTAATTAACTATATTTTTAACTGATACATAAAAACAATGTTACATGATGCCAAGCTTGACAACACAATTCTTGCTTCTGTTAAGACAGCTTGTTTAGAGAGATCCTCTTTGAAAGCAGTCTTTCCCTCTTTCTAGAGTTCTGAGCTGGCACTGAGGTAGTCTGCCCAAAGAAGAGCTTAGCTCAGCACAGAGCAGGGCCTGAAGCTGGCCTGTCATTCATCTGCCCCTGAAACCTGTAGGTGGAGCCCTCTGATAATTCCTAGGGTCTCTTCACACAGATTGACTTCTTTTGGGTTGATGATGATTGATTATGGTGGTATCTTCATTACTTTAAACCTAATCAGTGTTTAGAGTAATTTGAGTAATGATTGCTCATTATTGACAATTGTGAAGTTTAAGTCTTTCTCTATTTTGTTTCACAAGACAGCCAATTGAGAAATAGTGGAAACATCCCTATTCACACACATTTTCAAGAAAAGAGTGGGAATGAAGGATTCACAAAATTTGTGATGGACAGGAAGTCACGGAGGTTTTTCAGAAGTTATATTACATATATTCTTGGCAGGAAACAATGACAGTTCCCACTAGATCAAATGTGAAAATCAAAGAGACAGTTCTTACTGGATTTGAAAGCTATTCAGCCTTTTACTGAAATTCCCAAGTTCAATAAATCATGCTATTTCATATAATATTGTTGTACCACTTTGTCTTATAAATGAAGATCAATGATTCTTCTAACCAATTTGCTATTGTTAAAAAAGATAATTAATGATGCTAACATAAAAACCAATGCTTTTTTTTACATTAAAACTTATTAGATGGTGTGTTTTTTAAGGTGTTTCCCAGACTCTCTTAGGTTAAATCAATTTTAAAACTAAGTTTGATTGTATGAGTTGATTGATTTACAACCTGGAAATTGGATACACAAGAGAGAAATATTTTAGGATGTTCAGCAAGTAAATAATTTACCAAGTCATTAGATATCTAAGAATATTACACTTAGTGTATTCATTAAATTATATTGCAATAATGTTTGAAGAGCCATGAATTCACAAAGGAAAGAAAGAGACTGCATTCACAATCTAAAATTTCTGATAGAGTGTGTGTGTGTGTGTGTGTGTGTGTGTGTGTGTAGGATGAGGCCAAGACTCTGACAGTTGTCAAGACTTTTATAGTTTTACACAATCATAAACAAAGCTATTATCCTTTAGAAATTTTTCAATTTGATCCTTACATTTTCTTCTTTTATGCCCAATGCCTACATTAGGAAAATCTCTAAAAAATCATTGAAAGAGGTAAAAGTATATTTGAATGAAAAAATTTGATAGTATATTCATAAAATGTCATTTCTTCCAATATTGTCATAAATTTAAGAACCATAGCTTTATATTAATGATATTTTTTTGTGAAATTTACACTAAAGAATAGAAAGACAAAAAGAAGAAAATAGAAGTGAAGCAAGCCTTCTCCTGCATCAAAACATATTGTAAAATAAAGTCATGAAGGCAGCTGGAAATGCTACACTAATACACTACCAAAGTAAGAAAATGGAAAATTTAAGATAGAAACTTAATCATATATAGAAATTTACTGCACAATAAAATGTGGTATTAAAATTAGGTAGAGAAAAGTTGGACTTTGTCTTAAAATGTCTTGAAACATCTATAAAGACCTTTGGGATAGATGAATTCCTCAGAATCTATGCCAGAATAAATAATAAAGTACTAAATGGAAACACAGGTGAATTCCTTTATAACCTGGAAGAGGTAGAAGTTTTTAAAGCTATAACTTTAGATCTAGAAGTAATGATTGCTACAAACATGAATAAAGTAGACCATTCCGCAAGTAAAAAGATATATAAGAAACAAGAAACAGTTATAATTTACGTCCCAGAAAGATAATTTATTTCACTGTACTAGCTTACAGAAATGGAGAAATAATTGGCCATTTACCCTTAAAAGTGGGGTAATAATAATAATAAAATTTTCACAGAATAAGCAATGCAAATTTCCTTTAGCCATATCAAAATATGCTCAGATGAAATGAGTATTAAATCTAAATTTAGATATTTTTATTCATAATATTAATAATTTTTTTGAAATTTATCATAGGCAATGAATACAAAATATATACTCTTGAAAATAAAATAGACATATAGAGGAGATGGTAAGAAACCATAAACAGAACTTCCAATAAAATGAGATAACATGAAAAGACCAAATTTAAAATTTATCAGAATAGATGAAGGCATGGAGATACAAACCAAAGAAATGAATGATTTTTTCAATGACATAATATCAGAAAAATCCCCAAATATAAAGAATGATATGGAAAATCAAGTATAAGAGGGTTAGAGAACCCCGAATGTACAAAATGACAGCAGACCTACACCAAAGCACATTACAATGAGAATGAGTAACATACAGTGTAAGGATATAATTTTAAAGGCTACAAGAGAAAAAAATCAAATTACATATAATGGGAAACCAATTCAGATCTCAACTGATTTCTCAATCCTGACCCACAATGCCAGATGGTAATGGAATAATATATATCAAGCTCTGAAAGAAAATGGATGTCAACAGAGAATTTTATATCCAGCGAAACTATGCTTCAGATTTGAAGATAAAATAAAAGCCTTCCACAATAAACAAAAGTTTAAAAAATTCACAACTAGAAAACCTGCATTACAGAACATTCTCAGCAAAATATTCCATGAGGGGGAAATGGAAAAAAAAATGAAAACAAGCAAAGCAAGGAACTACACTAAAGGAAAAGTCAATCAAAGGAGAAACTAAGTCAAGTTAACCAAAAATAAACCAAAATGGGAATACGAATCATATCTACTGACTGGGAATACAAATCATATCTCAATAATAATCCTGAATGTTAATGGCTTAAACTCATCAATCAAAAGACACAGACTGGCAGATTGGATTTAAAAATAAAAAAAGACCCAACAATATACTGTCTTCAAGAGACTCACCTCCTCAGAAAAGACATCTATAGACTGAAGGTGAAATGTTGGTCTAAAAACATATCACTAACATGGACTGCACAAACAAGCAGGGACTTCCATCCTCATATTAAATAAAGTGGACTTCAAGCACAATTAGAAGGGATAAAGAAGGACATTTCATACTGCTTAAGGTAATTATAAATCAACAAGACATGACAATCATATTTAGAAGATCCAAAAAATTCCACCAGAATACTTCTAGGACTAAATGAATTCAGCAAAGTAGCAGGATATAAAACCAATACCTATTAATCAAATGCACTTCTACACATCAGTGATGAATCCACTGCAACAGAAATCAGAAAAACTACACTATTCACAATAGCCTCAAAAAATTAAATACATGGAAATGAATCTAACAAAGGAGTGAGTCTTCTACAATGAAAATTACAGAACACAAAAAAGGAAATTGAAGAAGACCTTAGAAAACGGAAAGATCTCCCATGCCCTTGGATAGGCAGAATTAATATTGTCAAAATGGCCATACTACCAAAAATGTTATACAGATTTAATGCCATTCTTATTAAAATCCCAATGACATTCTTCATATAATTAGAAAAACTAATTATGAAATTTATTTGGAAAACTAAGAAACCCAGAATAGCCAAAGCAATTCTTAGCAAGAAGAGTAAAGCAGGAGGTATCATAATACCAGACCTTAAAGTATACTACAGAGCTATAGTAACAAAAATGGTATGGTATTGGCACTAAAACAGACATGTAGACCAATGGTATAGAAGAAAAGAAACAAAGACAAACCCACATAAATACAGTTATCTCATATTAGACAAAGGTGCCAAAAACATACATTACAGAAAAGATAGCCTCTTCAACAAATGGTGCTGGGAAAACTGGATTAAACCTCTATCTCTCACCCTGCACAAAAACCAACTCAATGTGGATCAGAGACATAGGCACTAGAACAGAGACCCTGTGCCTAATAGAGAAAAGGGTGGGTCCAAACCTTGAACACATCAATCAGGCCCTGACTTCCTTAACAAGACTCCTACAGCACAAGAAATAAAATCACGAATCAATAAATGGGATGGATTCACACTAAAATCTTTTTCTCAGCAAAGGAAACAATCAATAATGTGAAGAGAAAGCCTAAAGAATAAGAGAAAAATACTGACCGCATGCACTTCAGATAGATCACTAATCTCTAAGATATGTAAAGAACTCAAAAAAACTTACCCAAACAACAAATATCCCAATGAATAAATGGGTTAAGAAACAGAGCAGATGCTTTACAAAAGAATACAATCAATCAACAAACCTATGAAAAAATGCCCTTCATCTCTAGCAATTAGAAAAATGCAATCTAAAACTACTCTAAAATTTCGTCTCACTCCAGTCAGAATGGCAATTATCAAGAATACAAGCAACAGTAAGTGTTGGTGAGGATATGGGGGAAAAGGTACACTCATACCTTGCTGATGGGGCTGCAAATTGGTGCAACCAATATGGAAAGCAGTATGGAGATTCCTCAGAAAAATCGGAAGGTAACCACTGTTTGATTCAGCTATTCCACTTCTTGATCTACACCCAAAGGACTTAAAATCAGCATACTATAGTCACGCAGCCATATCAATGTTTATAGCAGCTCAATTCATAATAAGTAAACTATGGAACCAACCTAGATGTTCTTCAACAGATGAATGGATAAAGAAAATGTGGTACATATACACAATAGAATATTACACAGCCTTAAACAAGAATGAAATTATGGCATTTGCAGGTAAATGGATGAAGCTGGAGAATATCATGCTAAGTGAAATAAGACAAACTAAAAAAAAAAAAAAAGCCTGGATGTTTTCTGTGATAAGCAAATGCTGATCCATAATGGGGGGCAGTAGGGAAGAATGAAGGAACTTTGGATAGTGGAGAGGGGAGTGAAAGGAGGGGAGAGGTTGTGGAGATGGGATGGATGGTGAAATGAGATGGACATCAGTACCCTATATACATGTGTGATTACATTATTGGTGTGACTCTGTACACATACAACCAGAGGAATGAGAAGTTGTGCTCTATTTGTATACAATGTGTCACAACATATTCTACTGTCATGTATGACTAATTAGAACAAATTAAAAAAAGCTTACATAATAATAACACTCAAAAAAACTAGAAACGAAAGGAAACAAGCTCAAAATAATGAAAGCTATATATGAAAATCTCTCAGAGGTCATCATACTCAATGGAAAATATTGAAGGTTTTTCCTCTAAGATTGAGAACAAGGAATAGATGCTTACCTTCACCACCTGTATTGAACATAGTACTGCAGTCCCAGTCAGTACTGTTTTGCAATTAGGCAAAAAAGAGAAATAAAAAGCATTCATACTGAAAAAGGAAAATTAATTCATCTACATGTGGAGCTGATATCATCTTATGTGCAATAGTTATGAAGATTCCACAAAAATTCTGTCAAACTAATAAACTCAGCGAAGTCATACAAAATGAATACAAAGGCAATACACAAACATCAGATTTATTGCTACACATTAACAATAAATGTTATGGAAAGAAAACTACAAAACATTTCTATTTAAAAAAAGCATCAAGAAGAAAAAACATTTTCTTAAGAATTAACTGAAAAAGTGAAAGACTTGTATTAGGACACCTACAAAACTTTGGTGAAATAAATTCAAAAAAACTTACATAGTGAAAGCCCATTTTATGCAAATGGATTAGAAAGTTTAATACATCAATATGTTAATACTCCTGAAAGTAATCTACAGATTCAGTGTAATCCTATGAAAATCTCAGTAACAATTCTTTTTCTTTCTCTTTCCTTCTTTTTTTACAAATTAAAAAACTCATTCTAAAATTCATATGGAATTCCAAGAGACTTTCGAGAGCCAGAACCATCTTGAAAGAGAACAAAGCTGGAGGAGTCAAATATCTTATTTCCAAAACTTATCACAAGGATACCATAATGAAAACAGGGTGGTACTGGTATAAATACAGAAATATGGAGCAATTGAATACAATAGAAAGTCTAGAAATAAACCATTTCGTATATGAAAACAACAATTTTTTACAAGTGTACCAAGATCAATCAATGAGGAAAGGAAGGTCTTTTAAACAAAGATGCTTGAGGAAATGGCTACCCACCTGTAAAGGAACTAGTGCCCACAGACAGAAATTAACTCAAAATGCATCACAGCTGTCAATGTAAGACCAAAAATTAAAAATTTAGAAGGAAACATTGAGGAAAAATTTTACAATATTGAATTTGGTTGTGATTTCTTAGGTTTACTGTGACAGGTTTTGAGGCGATTTTGTTACTCATTTATTTTTTATGAAAGTAATTTAAGATTATAAAACAAAATAATTTGCAGAGTTTTTAACATGTAAGCTTGTGGGAACAAACTTAATTAAAAACTCTATTTATATTATATTGAACCTATAGTTGTCCAATGTCTAGCAATAGATGAATGGTTCCACACATTGTTAAATAAAATTATTTTCATCTTTCAAAAACAATAATTTTAATAGCCATGTTGCCACAATAATTGTTCATGGTGTGACATTAAGTGAAAATAAAATAAAATATATAAAATGGTATGGGCAGTATAATTGTATGCACATTAATGAAGAGTAAGGGCACATATAAAAGTAAAAATAGTTTTTGTAATATTTGGTGAACTATAAATTATTTTGTTTGTACTTTCCATACCATATATATATATATATATATATATATATATATATATATGACTATATATAATGTATATTCCTATAAATGATATTGAACTTGAAATTCCTGCCATGTGGTGGCTCTTAAGGAATGTTGGTTCATTTTAACTTTGAAACATGTGGAAATATAAACCCAAGTCTGATGTCAATCCATACTGGCTTTCACTACTCTTGAAGTTATTTATTGCTTTGTGGTTCCATGGGGAATGTTCTGTAAACTACCTAATACTAATTTCCTAAACCATGGATGGAAGCTTGTAATAGCATGTACTACCCCAGATAGTATTGAGAAAAATAGCATACTAAGATGAGGCACTGAGAAAGGTGTATATCAAACAATGAGAGAAGATAAATGTTATCTAAGAACAATGATATTAAAAACAATGATGATAACCAGAGTGGGAAGCATTTAAAAATGTGATAGCATTCTGTTCTTGGAATTAAATAGGAATTAAGGATATTATAATCACAATTTCCCTCAAAGCTTAATATTTAATTGGTGTTTATGAAGAATCATCTATTGGTTCTAAGCCAAAGATACTTGATTAGAAAGAGCGTAATAAGAAACCTAAATGCTGAATTAAATTCACTAACTTGACTGAAAATCATTTCATTAAGAAAGTTATTATAAGTTACATCTGACAATAATTCATGTAATTGATCATTTAATGGCATGATTTTTACTTGCATTAGATTCTTTCAGGGGGGATTTAGCTAAGTGTAAATTTGCTTCTAGAGCAGACTATTTTGATGTCTTTAGGGGAAAAAAAAACAATGTAAATTCCCAAACACTAAGTAATTATGATTTTTATAACATTTTCATGTTCTGAATGCAGACTCTCTTTATTGAAATGAGGTCTATACTAACAGCCAATGATGGATATATTCCATGTGCCTCTTTGTTCTTTTAAATTTTTCTATAATCTTGCCTAAATTTGGTAACTGCATAAAAAATAGAACCCCAAAAATCAAATGGTGTAAGAGATCCTGTGGTGTCATTCTCTCTCATTCTGTAGAGATGTTTCCTAACAGTTCCCATTCATTGGGGAGCTCTGGCTTAGGACTCCTGTCCTGGCATTCTTCCCATCACACCAGATTGTGCTGTGCCACAGACAGGCAACATCAACGTACAGCCTGATTGAGTTCTTTATCATAAGCTCAGAAAGATAAGCAGTGGCCAAGATTCCCAGTGGAAATATTTTTGTGTGATTTGTGATGAATTTTGATAGAATTTTGTAGAAATTATGAATCTCAGTGGTTCACATTAAAAAGTGCCTTCCTATTATGTTAAAAAAATCTTTATATTTATGATTAGTAAATGTACTCTGAGTGTCACTCAAAGTGATCTCATAAATTTTTATGACACTTGAGCAGTACAAATGTACTTGCATATTCACTACGTTAGCACGTTTCAACTTCCATCACAGATCTGGCCAGGCTATTTCATCTCCATATTGGCTTCAAAAAAATGAATGCACATGATGCCTAATTTCAGAGTTCCTAAGCCTCTAATGTTTGAAAGACTTTCCTCCCTTAATAGGCTGAAAAATACTACAGAAATAATTGCTTACTCATCATCATTATCTGTTTATTATGGGTATTCCCAGAAGAAGGAAATGCCGGTTTGGGCTAAAAGTGGAAGGAGATGCTTCCTACCAATGAGCAACTTGATGTGACGGCTAGAATTTTAAACAGTAATTACCTGCAGCATTTGAGGTTCTTGATCTCCTTGAACACTCTCACCCATAGGGAAGGTTCATGTAGAGAAGATGGGTCTTACCCACTTCATATCCATTTTTCACCTTCCCACTCCCAAGGGATGCCTTCTCCAGCTTTCTTTAAATAGGAACATCCTGACTCTCTGAAGTCATCCTGAAGGTGGAAAGCTCCTTGACCTGTGCAGTCTTGTTGGTGTTGTGGAGGCAGGTGAAGACAGTCACTCCTGAGAAGACAGAGGACGGACTGGGGACAAACTAGTCCTGGTGATACTTTCTTTGCTCTGAACCAAAGTTCACTCTCCTTCTTTAGTATTTTTAAGGTGGTTGGGAGAGGAACATCTAAGTTCATGTCATCTAGTGTTGACTTTTCCAATACTTATGGAAAAAGGATTTTAACAGAACGTGCATAGAAAACACACAGGGAGTATGAGCAGCATGATGAAAAGATCTATCCTTAAATAGTGTTTCTCGGTTGAATATTAGCTATCCCATTTTTTATTATGATATGGGTGTGGTGGCACATGCCTGTAATCCCAGCAGCTCTGGAGGCTGAGGCAGGAAAATCGTGAGTTCAAAGCCAGCTTCAGCAACTTAGTGAGTCACTTAGCAACTCAGAGAGACCCTGTCTCTAAATAAGATATAAAAAAAAGAGCTGGGGATATATTGCTCAGTGGTTAGGCACTCCTGGGTTCAATCCTCAGTACCAAAAAATTCTTATAAACAATAATATTTTATTGCTATTATGATATATGCAAATTTTAATTTATTAAAATTGTGTTACAAATTTTTTTTTTGGTACTGGGGATTGAGCTCAGGGGCACTCGACCACTGAGCCACATCCCCAGCCCTATTTTGTGTTTTATGTAGAGACAGGGTCTCACTGAGTTGATTAGCACCTCACCGTTGCTGAGAACTAGCGATTCTCCTGTCTCAGCCTCCCAAAGTGCTGGGATTACAAGCGTGAGCCACTGCGCCCAGCTTGCGTTACAAATTATTAATGTATTTATGTTACAATTATTAAACTTTGATTTAGCAGAGCTATTTGCTTTTGCTTTTGTGTCACAACTTCAAGACTTTTGCTTCTGAAGGTCATGTTCCAGGGCCCAGGGTTGCCTGTTGGGCCTAATCTGCAAAACTAGGGGTTTTAAAGGTAAATCTTTTGGGGAGATGGTGAAGCTTGCATTCAAATTGAGTTTTAATCAAACTTATTTTTTCTTTAAGACAAGTAGTCCCTCTTTCCTCCTATTACTGCCTTCTTTTTCTTTGCTTCCAGAGAGTATGAAAATTTTCCATAAATCACAGTTAACAAATCATTACTCATATTTCATAACACCAATGATGAATCAATGCTAAATTTATAAATAAATGTGCTAAATACAACATGGCATAGTCATAACATTTCCATTACCAATGTGCATATCTGGGGAATTTAGATATCTTTTCCTCCTCTTTCCTTCCAATGCCCATTCTTCAAATAAAGAATGAACAAATAAACAAGTAAACAAATAACCTGTGCAGAACGTGATTTTTTTGCTCCTGCTTTAAACAAATTAAACCTGGAAACTGTTTGACATGTGTCTATCTCCCATCTTGATAGGCGTAAGCTGTGGGAAGCAAACTTTTTACTTCGGGTGGATTTGCGGATGGTGATTCATGCCATTTCTAGCACTATCTTTATCAGCTTTAGCCAAAATTAGTTATTATTGCTTGCTGTGAAGTCAAGTCAATCAGCTTCTGAGAATGACACAATATTACACAGTATGTCGTAAAATTCTACACTAGGACTAGTTTGCTGGTGATCTCAAATAGCAACAAAACTGCAATGTTCAAAAATTGCTTGGATTAGTAGAACTGTTATTCCCACTTCTTTCTTGATTCCAAGTTGATTGACAGAGAGATCAAGTTTAAGCCTTGGAGAGCTGAGAAAACACAAAGCATACAGGCTAGTTCCTCAAGAGAATTGAGATATTTTTGCTAACTATTTCCAAATGGTAGAACTCAACCCTGTTTAAAAGGCAACCCATATCAGCAGGTGAAAGCACTTTAGTGTGGCCTGCCTCCTTTGTCAAGTATAGGGATGATGATTTGCAATCACAAAGCATAGTAAACACTACCAATTAGAGATTAAATTATAATACTCAGGAGATGTTTGAGCATTTTTCTAACAAGGCCCAGAATTTACCTGAGAGGACACTTCACAATAATACTATCATTCTGGCTAAATGAGAAAAGCATCCACCCTCACCCCAAATGAGAATTCGGGTTCTGTAGATTTCTACCCATGTCCAAGAGGTATTGCATACCCCATATTTGTCAGATTATAAGATCATCCTGGAACATGTCTTAATAAACAAAATCTATTTGGTTTACGCACATGAGGATCTCTAGGGTATATCTGGGGATGGGAATCTTTACTAAAGACCCCAGAAGACACGTTTGGGAAAATTTATGCAAGACAGCACATCACAGTCAAAAATTCCTAATTAAAAACTGGGAGACTTTAATTATACCCAAAAAGTCTGAGAAAAAACAGTTTTTGACTATCAGCAAGAAAAACAAAAGTTAAAGTTGGGAAAGAATGTCATTAATATTATTTTTGAAAGTATGGAATCTTTCTAAATGGACTAGATAATCATACTAGTGTGACGCTTTTATAATTTGGATCTCAGCTCTTGAAACTCTACGCTCATCAGATACAGAGTTATCATAAAATAAAATCATTGATTTGAAATGAAACAGTGTGGCAAGTCCTCTACACCTTCCATACTGCTTTCAGAACCAGGCAGAAACTAGGGACAAAATGTAAACACCAACCATGGCAAAGTTTTGTAAATTATAAACCAGAAGGGAAAAAAAGAAGCTAACAACTAAGAGAGCTTGCACTTAAGAGAACAGTTTCAGGAAATAGAAAAGATAAGCCTAGAGTAGCAGTGCCTCACAAGATGAAATAATATGTAGTATGAAAACTCAGTTTATTTGAGATGATATGATATGTAGCTATGAAATCTCACCTTATTAATCACAGAAATAAAAATATGAGCACCTAAATAATTGCTCTCAGGGTAAATTTATGGTTACAAGGTAGAGCTGACATAATTCTAAAAAGATAGAAAACACAAAATACATGTTATGTTGGATGGTTCTAGTATTTCTGACATCCATTTCATAGTAATTACAGGAAGAGAACCTAGAAAGAACTGAAATAAGGGAAGGGTAAAATAATGATAGAAAAATCAATGCAGAAAAGCAGCAGCAACACATGAATTCCCAGTTTGAGAAGAGCATTGACTGCTGAGCAGAAAAAATAAACAATTTCTTACAAAACAAATAAAAATGTGCACATACTTAAATATGAACATTTTGGGGCATGAAATTTTAGAGCATTATTGAATTAAAAGAAGCAGGAGGAGCATGAGAAGAATGAAGAGGAGGAACTATGAAAAGTTCCAGAAAAAGAAACATACAACAAAATAACTTAAAGTGAAATAAATCCCCTTTATATCAGACTTTAATCAACATCACTAAATTCAAGAAAGAATCAATAAATATAATCAGAGTCCTCAAAGAACCTAATTTGGAGTTTATTATCAATATTTTTGCCAAGTTATTTTTTAAATTGGAGAGTAAATTAAAATAAAAATATACCAGGCCCATGAGTGAACATAAGCAATATATCTACTGACCTTTTCTGAAAGAAATACTGGCAGATGTTGTAAAAAATTAAATAAAATCTAGTAACCCAAAATGATACCATATATATATGGTATATATGTATGTATATGAGTATAAATAAATGTTGACTTTTGAAAAGTAAGAATAATAATCTGAAGCTAAAATGTTAAAGAATATCAATAAGTAAGGCAAATAGAAATAATTTTTATATAAATTTGGGCCAGGAGTCTTGATTCACTCAGAGAAGATTAGATTAACTATGGAATGTGTATAATAGTATACATATAATTTATTTTCTAAATCATTACAATAATAAAAATAAATGTTTTATAATTAATATTTTAAAATGAGTGAATGAGTTAAACTCACCCATATGGAAACAGAAATTGAAGAATAAAACAATCTCTACATATAAAATAATTATTTATATATTTATATTATTTAGATATTTAAAATAATTATTCCATATGCATTTAAACAATGTAAGGGGGAAGAAAGTATATACTGAAAAAAAGAAAAAAATGAAGAACAGAATAGCAAATAAAAAGTTGGGAAGATTCCATGCAAGTAAAAGGAAGATCACTGGATAGAAGGACTTTAGGGGGAGGGAGGAGGGTCAGGAAAAAGGAAGAACAGTGGAGTGAATGTGATCTAACTTTCCTACACACATATATGAATATACCACAGTGAATCTCTCCATCATATAAATCCACAAGACAGTAATGAATAAAATAAAAATTATAAAAAATGGAAGAAAGATCAAGAATGGAGGAAAGGGAATAAGGGAAGGAGGAAGGAAGAGAAAGGTGAAGAACTGGGGACTGAATTATATTAATTATATTCCCTGCCTGCATAATTTTGTCAACATAAACCATAATATTATGTGTAACTAAAATGAACTGATAAAAAATTGTAAATAAGAGAAAAAATAGAAATATGTTTATAAGATAAAATTCAGGTTTTGAAAAGTGAAGGAGTAAAAGTTTGAATAAATGGGAATACCACTATCAAGAAAAAGTATATATTGATCAAAAAGAAGAAAATATATTTTTAAATCACATTGAAAATCATATTCTACCTAATTATTGTTTAAAAACAATATTTTAAACACAATTTCTCATTGATTTAGGAATAAATGATACTACTACCTGACACAAATCTGTGGACCGAGGACAGAGTAGTGCTCAGAGGAAAAATTAGTCTTTTGTGTGTTTTTAATGCAAATGTAAAGATTATCATTAGATGAGCACCATGAAGCAATGAAAAAAAAGTGATTGGTTGAAAACTATACCTATCAATGAATATCACAAGCAACATTATGTCTGGTATGATTCAATATATGTAAAAAACAAAAGAAATCTTGGGGCAGGCGTTATCACTCAGTGGCAAATGGCTTTCCCAGAATATGTGAGGCCCTGGTTCACCACCACTAATAAATAAATAAATAGAAAGGAAGGAAGGAAGGAAGGAAGGATGGAGAAAAGGAAGGAAAGAAGGAAGGAAGGAGAAAAAGTAACCGGCTGTTAGAAGTTGGAATATTGGTTACTCTGTGATTTATCTGTGAGAGACTAGGAGGTAGAGAAGTAATTATTAAAGAGAGAACCCGGGGGCTTCTGGTAAGATTCCAATTTACCACCTCCTGCTTGCTTACACAGCTATGCTCAGTTTGTAAAAAGCAATCAAACTGTACACATAAAAATATGCATGTCCACACACATATTCACAATGCTATATCTTTATATGCACACATATATATGCATAAGACAGTAACACTATACTAATGTATGTATATATGCATATAGATAACTAAAGACCAATTAAAATAAATTTAACTTTCAAGTCATGAGGCTAGAAAGCATACAATAAAGTATAAATTAGTGTTATGAATTAAGACGGAGGTAAAAATTTGTGAAATTAAGGAAAAAGTATCCTTGCCAATGTATTTCTTGATACCTATTCTGGAATACAATTGTTCATTTGTATAGGAATAAAGGTCTCCAGAAAAGCATGGAAATCATATTAAAAATGAATTTCAGATAAACAATAGTTTAAACATGTTATATGCAATCTTTTCATTTGCTAAATATGGAAACCCTAAGGATGGTCTCTATGGACATTCATTGCAGAACTGTTGGTCATAATGAAAAGTACTGAAACCACTATAAGTGCTCTTTGGTAGCAGCTTGTATGGTATAGATGGTATACCCACAACATGGAATGCTATGCGCTGTCACAGACAAAATCACAAAGACCTCTTACAATCAAGAACAAATGAGAAATAAAATTTGATCACAAGACATTAAGGCATTTACTATGGGTCCATGTTTATGGTATGTATATGTGTAGACAGACATCACTCCATTGGTGCCAATAGTGGCAACTCTTGATGGAATCGCAGTGACTGTTGGACTGGGAAAACTGGTTATGATGGCATATGAAAGATGCTTGAATGGTGTTATTTGTAGAAAAATGTAGAAAAAAAATTTGTAGAAAAATATTGATAGTAAGAAAAATGGAAAAACTAAAGCAAGTATTTATAAAAAATGTATTTTTAAAGGAAGTCAGGGAATATGTGATCTTATAATAACAAAATGGCATTTCAAATAGCATATTACTTTACATAATGTAGCATTGACTCCTAAAGAATAAAATTATAATTGGACAATATCTCTTCCCAACATGTCACTCTCTATAATTCATGTTTTGGGTTGGAAAAAAGCAGGAAATGGCTAATAAAAGTAATGTGCTACAGTGGATGCGATCTTGGAAGTTCATCAGAGTGAGTTTTGCTACTAATATGTTTTGTGTCTTTAACAAGTATTTGAGTAGCTAAAAAAATGTTAGAAAAACCCAAAGCCAGGTGAGAATGAATTATCACCACTTGCAAGTAAAATATCAAATGAGAAGATTTACACAAGGGGTCAACTGTAGTAAAGCAAGATAGATGCAAATTATTTATTGATAAACTGTCTTGATCCAGTGCCAATGTTGTAAATAAGCAGGAAAGGAAAACCTCAAGACCTGAAGGGGCAAACTTGATGGTTCAGAGAATGGTCTTTCCACCTTGAGTTATGAGCATGCACAGTTCTCAGTCTCTTATCCTTTCTTTCAGGAGCACAATTTATTGACTTTTCACCACACGGTGCTGAGAATTGTCTGTGTTGTGGATTCAGCAATGAACAAGCTAAGGATAAACAAATCCCCTCTACTTCCTAAAACTACCAGTGATGATGTCTTTCAGGTCATTATTATAAGTACTACTCACTATTATAAATATGTTTTAGAAAGCCTCACAACCAGTCAGGCTGATCTACTCCCACAAAAGGAAAATCCACACTTGAGATTTAAAATATTATTTATGCTTGAGTTGTCAAAGTGAGAGGAGAGAGTCAGATATCAGAATAGTTAAACAGAAAGATCTTTTTAATCCAAACCCCTGTTTACATGGTCAAGGTTTAGCATTGTGTTATCCTAAGAAGGTTGTTATCTTAAAGCCAGAAGACTATGTTCCATCTAAGACAAATACCTACAATTTACTTCTCTGGTCTCAGTCCCTGGGAACAGGAATATTTGACTTGAATGGTTATTGTAAAACCCAACATATGATAATGCATCCCAAATTGCCTTAAAACAGAAAAATGTATTGCATTGTTTTGAATCTGCAAGCCTCCTCCCTGAGTTCTTTTCCCATTGCAATCTG
The DNA here is from genome assembly GCA_004024805.1 of Geosciurus inauris. Lineage (NCBI taxonomy): Eukaryota > Metazoa > Chordata > Mammalia > Rodentia > Sciuridae > Geosciurus > Geosciurus inauris. The sequence goes on from PVHX01002821.1 coordinate 18,931, forward strand.
TACTTTCACTAGTCTATTTGTTGTGCAAATAAATGTGCCCATTAGATGAAAGATTTATAAAAGTAAACAGTTACTTAATTTTTTAAACTTCCTAGTTACAGCAAGAAACCTCTTAAGACATGGTATCATTATAACTCCAGCTGTGTGCTTATATTTAAAAGGAATCTGCCCTGAGGATTGTGGTTACATAAGACATCTCATGTTTAATGTTTATTTATGGGGTCTTGGCAAATTCTCATGGAGCCATTTTAATGCCAACTCTAAATTGTTGAACAAAACATTCATAAGACTCTTTTACTTAGACAAATTGCATAATTCACTGGCATGAACAAGAAAATATCTTTCCCAAATTAAGTTTTCTTAGCATTAAGTATGTATTTTTAAAGCTCTAAAGTGCTCAACTGATTTTATAAAGAGCCCGAGGACTTACAGAAACACAGTTGCATACATCATCTATCAATTTAAAGTCCTAAACCCAAGAGCAATTACCAGTTGGTGGAGGTATGCAATCGCCTACACTTTTTATCACTTTATGCCAGGCCTTACCCTTCCTCCAGCTTTCCAAGAATGCATGTTATTTGTGAGTTAAATGAGATAGGTGTTCCTTCTCAGTGACAGAGGAGGTGTTTCCCTGCTGAGCCAGGGTACCATGCTCTGCTCTCCAGTTTTATAAGAGTAAGGAAAGAATTGCATCTTTTCCTTTTTTGATTTTTTGCAACATGCTGCTTGTGAAATTTACTTTTCCATAAGAATCTTAGATTTTTCAAAGGGTGAACTGAAATGAAAGATTTGAAACTTCGTATTTACACAAGTAATAAAATCATATTTTATTATTGATATTTACTAGGCAAACGGTGAGTTCAGGGCTGGGATTGTAGCTCAGTGGTAGAGTGCTTGCCTCACATACATGAGGCACTGGGTTTGATCCTGAGCACCACATAAAAATAAATAAAGATACTGTGTCCATCTACCATTAAAAAATATTTTTTAAAAAAAGGTGAGTTCAGTTGCACGCTGGCTCATTTAATGCATATTGAGTGCCTGCTAATGCTATGAGTTAGGTCTTCAGGGATTTAATGATAAACAGAAATGAGTAAGTATGAAGAAATATCCATGAACAAGTGTATGATTAATAAAAATGTGCCACTGGAATGTAAAATCTCAGAATTTAATGTAGTTGTGACATGGAATGACCTTTGAGTTGCTTTTGCTTCTAATGTCATACATTCCTACCCAAGGAAAATGATCTGAGGATTGGAAGAGCTTTATAAGTCTTTGTGCAGGTGTGTTGACTCAGAAAGGAGCGGGTACGATCTTCGTGCTTCCAAAAGGCACAGCGCACCCCCTGTAAGTTAAAATCACAAGACACACTTCTTGTCCTTGTAGCACAGCACAGACAAAGCTTAATTTGTTTGAAACTTCAATTAGTATTTGTCTTGATGGGTATTTGACATACTATTACTTAAACTAATCCCCCTGCCAGGTCTTTGGGAGAATTTTGCTCAGTGCCAAACAGTCTGTTAAAATCTTGCTTCACAAGCCTGTGCATTCCAAAGTGGAGAATGTGAGCAGCTGCTTCCCGTGGCTGAGGAGAAGGACTGCCTTCTGTGCCCTGGCTGGAATTTCATGTTGCTTGCCTACACCCCAAAGCCCTCCCATCAGACCTGTCTCCCAGTAATGTTCAGAAAGCTTACCATTAGTATAGAATGTTGCTTACTAATCATTTTCACACAGATTATCTTATTGGAGACCCCCAATGGTTCAGTGAATGTAAGTAAAATATATATTTTTATCTTCATTTTATGGCTGAAAGAACTAAGACTCATGGACTTGTCCATGAACACTGAGATGAAACTGAAACGCTGGTTTTGGAATCTGAATAGGAGGCCATTGCTTCCCAACACATTACCTCTGTTTGTAGTACTTTGAGACCTGACCTGGAGGACAAAGATCATGAAAAGATTTCAGGATGTGGTGTGAGCTATTATAATACCATGAAAATTCCATATGTAATATTTTTATGAGAAATTATTTATATAATTGTATTATTGATAATTTTGGCATTAGTGATAATGATATTGCTGTATTTCTATTTGACCAGCTTCAACTTTGCCTCTTGAATCTATTGCTGATTTGCATCACTAAAAACCTTCCAGTAGCCCTGAAATGGAGAGAAATTATCTTAAAATGATTACTTCTCCTGAAATAGTCACTTCCCTGAGTTAGGCAAATCAAATTTAGGTGAAATTTTGAATTCAATTTTGATTTGATTGTTGCTTCACAAATCATATGTTATCAGAAATTTACTACCCCCTATTGAAAAACACATACATATAAATTTCAAAAATTTTAATTGAATTTTAAAGATTATTTATCCTAGTTTATTATCATGGTGCCATGAGTTATCTGTAAAGGGCATCATTTAATTGATGATCTCTAAGGTCTTTCTAGCCTTTACATGTCTGGGACTTCTCTCAGACACTTCTCATAGAATGCCATGGATAATCATATTAGGAACCATCAAAGCTAGTGCACATAGACTAATATCATGCCAAATATTAGTCATTCATAGAATCTCATTTAAAATACACAGTAGGACACCTATTTGACTCAAGGAATCCAGTCGGTTCTTTCTATATGGCTGCAAATAACTTCCCAATAAATTCTGGCATGCATACACACACACACACACACACACACACACACACACACACACACATACACTCTATATACATATATGTGTGTGTGTGTATATATGCCATATAGACATGTGGACATTTACATAGCCATTATCATCTTATGCAATTTAGCTTGTGACAAGTTTAACAGTTGATTACTAACTAAGTCATATCTAATTATTTAAAAACATTGATTCAGGGTTAGAAATTGCCTTTCTGTTCAAATATTTATGACATATAGATTTAATGTATATGAATCTATTCTATTATTTATATACTTTGTCCAGCTCATGGAGTTTTAAAATTTTTCTTTAATTTTGCTCTCTTAGGACATATTCAGTTGACTTTGTGCTTTCACATCTTCCAAAGAATGAGTCATATTTACTGTGGTTATTTTTCTACCTTATGCTATGATTGAGTCCTGTCCAATAGTCCCATCTTTATACCATTATGCAAGGAATGAATGAAAATGTGAAAAAGAAAACCATCACCAGTAGTTCATAGTAGTATTATAATCTCACTTTGTCAAAAACAAAAGGTATCCTCGCATACATAATCCAATAATTTAAAGCACAACAAAATTCACAGACAGATACCAGTATATAGAATCACTGGGTTTTCCCCTATCCTTTTGTTTGCTTTTGAATAAAAGGATATAATTTCTAATATAAGTTAAGAATATACAATCTATAAAATGATTCACCATGTAGTACTAGGAACAGTTTGGGTTAATACAGGAGAATTCTAAGTAAAGATAATTTTTATTTTATAATTACTGTCGTTCCTAATATAGTTACATGTAATGGTAAGTAAAATAGATATTTTTGTTTCCATTTTAACTCTTAAGTTGATTGCAGGTAAAAAGTCACATCAAGAAAAATGGTTATTATGAACCAGTGATTATGCAAATATACCAAAATATGTACCAATATTCCATTTTAATTGTAAGGCTTATTACACACATTTGCAGGTAAGTATGACTTACAAAAATTGGGCAAATGTAGAAGATGGCTTCACTGTAAACTAGCAAAGAATGATCTGAATAGTTCACAGATCTCTTTTGGAAATGTCTGAAGTGTTGTATTTACACCACCAGGCTTCTCTCTAATATTGTTAGCAATTCAAGATAGCATTTTTCTTTTTCTACTTCACTACATTTATAAACCATGTGTATTTTGGTGCCAGGTGCAAGGGAATTCCAACTCTAAGTTCCAAGTTGGATTTTTTCTTTTTCTGGCCGGGCCAAGAAACTAAATAAACCTAATCATTGAGGAAGGGGATCTTTTGGATCTGTTTCTTTTAAGAGTGCAGTATATATGATAATGACTTCATTGTCATCAAATAGAATACAATTAATTTTATTTTTTAGTATGTTATCAGCAAGCAAACCACCAGTATTAGCTCGATACCATCTGGGAGTGACAGTTTCCTTATTACAAAATATGTAAAAATATGGATTCCCTTAAGGAATCTGTTGCATTGCATCTGCTCAGATTTTTGTTATATGCTAATGGTTTTAACCCAGCATATGAAGCATGTGAAAAAAAAAACTGAAATTTTTCAGCTAAATTACTTGTTTCACATTTAAAGTGTCTCAAAGATGGAGAAAGCTGCATATGCGCCTTTAGCTACAGGGGATTGAGCAGAAACAAAGAAGGAGAGAGCATCTCTCTTCTTACCTGATGTTTAGTCATCCTCATCTTTGTCTCCAGAGAGGGTCTGACTGCCCACATAATTAAGGCTACTTGATATGTGAGGGAGGTCTGGGAAAGGGAGCTATATGATGCTAAATCCCAAATGAGCACTGGTTGTAACAAAAAGATTGTGACTGATAAGACAATTATTATCCTTATAGCTCTGTGTTCATAATATATTAAACAATCACAGTGATTAAAACGAGCTATTATAATTATGAAACCATTCTCTGAGATAGCATTTGCTTTCTTTCAATCCTTGGCCTTTCTGCATTTTCTCACCTTTACTTGGATGCGGAAAATTCATTGGAATGAATTCTGCCTATTGACTAAGGAGAGTGCTTGGGTGTGAGCCAAAAACATGTAGCAGATTTCAAATGCTGGCCTCTGAGTATCAACCATTTAGGGGAAAGACCTGTTTGTGAAAAAGACCATAGTGATAAGCTGAATTAAGTTTTTAGACTAATTCCAGGGCAGAAGTTTGATGTCGGGGTGTTGCTTCTCCTGTTTGATGGTGAAGAGCGGTTGCTTTAGGCTAGCAGAATTTTCACACATGTGAAACAATTTGATATGAATTGCTTTCCCATGTACATACGTCCTGTGGCTTCAGAATGTGAAATATACTAGGCATTACTTTTTCATTAGCATCATCCCAAGATATAGCTATGTATAAAGTTCTAAAATCATTATCTATACTTTGTAATATGTGCATGTATGTCTGCATTCTTCAAAATTGATGCTTTCTTTTTTTTGATAGAAAGAATAGCCCAATGCTTCTTTGTAAGAAATATAACAGACATAAACCAATATAATACATGGTAATTATTTAATTTCCTGTTAAAATAAGCAGTGTTGTTTACTATTTATAAAATATTTCCCAAAAGTTGGAATATTTGAAAAACAAGTTGATATCATTAACAAGGTGACGATTCAGTAAGAAAGTATCATATGTATATTATTAAATATTAAATGCATTTTCTGTAATCTACCAGCCCCCATGGAAGGAATGTCTTTTGGTGACTAGAGTGATAAAAATAAAGTCTGAAGCACATTGAGCAAGTCAATATCTTCACATTGAAAAAAGATTCCCATAGGGTCTATTGATTTTTTACACACACACACACACACACACACTTTAAACATACTAGTGAAAAATAAAACTTAAATGTATTTTTTCCTGCCCAACATGGAACTATTATATTCTTTATTCCTCATTAACTGTTCTTCCATCTCTAGTTGCCTGCTTTTATGGGGGTTACATAGATTGACCTAGGTTAATCAATACTTTTACACACTCAAGTGTCATAACAGGAAATAGTGCTTTATAATATAATTCATAGACTAGTTACTGCCAATCTGCCTGTCCCAATAAGAGGGTAACTCTAGTTTTCCTGCAGAACAAAAGTAGGTGCTAAAATAATAAAGGATAGCATTTGTTTGTGATTGAAATAAAGAACTTGCTCTTCTTCAGATAAAATAAAAATTATCCAGAAGTAGCTCAGGGAGATAAAAAGAACATAGAAATATTTTTAAATATTAGACCTGGTTTGAATCAGTATGTAACAAGAGGCAAGAATGTCTTTCTCCTAGACATATAGGAAACTATACATCTCCTAAGGAAGAATAGTTACCTGTAAACCTTTTGTGTATAACAATTTTGGAACTTATTTTCAGTGTTAAATTTCTTTTTTGTAATGTTACTCTGATGCATTGAGAACTTAAGCTATGTCCTGCTCTGTGCTGAATGCTTTAATGACATTTTATTACTCAATGCTCGCAGTCACCCTCTGGGATAGGTATGAATCCTATTGTGATGACTGGAATACTTAGAAAGCAGAGAAAAGGTTTCCTTTGTGCAGCTGGAATTTAAAACCATCCATCTACTTGAATGTAGCTCAAGCTCCTAACCATGGCAGAGCACACCAGATTTATTTAGTCTTCTGCTTGGGAGAACTGAATGCATTAGCATGTTTATTACAAAGGGGTAAATCTATTCAAGATTGGCTCATGAACATTAAAAATCCCATGTGAATGACTTTTCCTTGTAGCATTCATTTCATACCATACCAAGAAGAGTTAGCACTTAAATCTTTGCTTAACTTGATGTCATATGAAATCTTGATCACACAAGGTTAATATCCTCTCATGGTAACATTCTGTTTTAGAAGTTCCTTTGGATTTACTTGAGTCATGTCTTCAACTCTTATGCCAAGGGGCTAGAGAGGTTCAGCGTTATACCGTGTGTCCCTACAAAGTTAATATTTTGTTCTGTTGACTTTAGATTTGAATACCAATTGATAGAGAGCAGGAAGAATTGCCCTTCATCTTCTTAAAAGCTAAAGTTATTGGATATTACAGCTAGGCACCTGTGTGAAAATAGGGCCAAAGGGGAGTTTGTAATGGATTGCAATGAAGTCAGAGTTACAATATTCTTCCAGTATATTCCTGATGAGGTATTCAGTAACAGATTTAAGTGGTACTTAATGTTTCTCCACTGCATGCTGTCAGTGGACTTTAAATAAAATCGACCTGGAGTGTAGCTTTGGACTTGGTGAGCCAGGGGAGCTTAGCAGAACTTTACTGATGAGCTTGCAAAAGATAGTAAAACTTTGTGAAGATATAATTTAAAACATGGCAGCATGACACTTGATAGCATTCGCATTTTAAATAATGCAAGAAATGAAACTACTTTTTGCTGTATTCCTTGATGGTATGTCTGTATAGATATGAAGGCCAATTGTACTTAAAAGTTGTTGATGTACTTGAAAAGAAAATTTTTTGCATGCTACTCTAATTTTATTTTATTTTTTCTATAATGGAGTCAGCGAGAAAGTTCAAAGTCTAAAAAGTAATTTCCTTTGACTGGTATGTAATGGCATTTGAAAATTCAGAGAAGTCATTTATCTGATGCCCCACATTGGGTAAGATACTTTCATATTATTTTTGACAAACAATCACTACCTGGTTATTGGGTCTGGGTGTGGGTAGGGGTGCTGGTCTTACTAATTATGTGATGTGGCTTTTAGGGTTTGACCCTGGCGTGGCCACATGCTGTTGAGGGATGGAGATACTATCTACCAATGGTCTGATGAAGGTTAAATGCTGAGACTTCAGGGCAAACAACTAATCTGGACCAAAGGAAAGACCCTTTTTCTTGGTGATGCCAATTTTAAAGGGCATGATTATAATGCCACTGGCCTTGCCTCAGTGAGAGCATCCCTTGACCAATGAATGAAGCCAGCATAAAAGAAAGCAGAAGCTGATGAGAAAGATAGAATCCTGACTTTATTGATTTCTTGACAGTAGCTATATCTGAAACACATTCCAAAGGACTCTTAGTTACATGATTAAAATAAAAATCTATTTATTGCCTAAGACAAGTTGGTTTCTGTAACTTGCAATCAAATTCATCTTGACTACCAGAGCAAGCCATTCCCTTTATATCCTTCTAGCTAGTACTACAGAACACATTTCAATGCACTGTCCCTATTTATAGGTACTGCCAACATCTTGCTCTGTCTTACCCACCCCATTCTCATTCAACATGGGCCCTCCTAAATTACATAGCTCATTTAGCTATCAATCATGGGTAAGCCTTCTCTAATATTCCATCCAAGGAGGATTCATTTTTCAGAGGATCTGAACAACAATCCATTGCTTCTACAATGCCTTTTCTGTGATACTAGCCAAATTTTATTCTGTCTTTCCCTTCATGAAGTATTCCACAGTGGTTATAGTACATAAATGAACTGACAACTAATTATATATGTGTATGTATCACAAGTCTGTATATATTAAAATATAAGCATCCATACTACATGTAAATAATAATATATTTATATATGTATGAATATGCCATGCATAATATACATTTATATGTATATATTTTTGACTTTAATAAATACTGGAATGGTGGTGCTAGTGTTAGATATGGTGAAGATGTCAAGAAGGTAGTGATTGAAAGATGGAGTAATGTCAAGAGTTCTACAGTGTACTTATTAATGGTATGAATTCTGAGACATTCGACTAGAAATGGCACATGAGTATATATACATAAACTCTGTAGCCCAAATTATATACAATATATAATATTATTTATACAATGATGCTCTAAAATATTATTACATAATATCACATTAATATATTATATGTTGTGCATATATGTATATTTGCCTTTCCTCTCTGATTTCCACAATCTCTCTCCCTCTCTCAATAACTCTATGAAAAACAAAATATGAAGCAAAACATTCTCTGTCATTCCCCACCTATGCATCTGACCACATATACAGCATCTTATTTCCCTTTGCTCTACAGATTTATGCACCTGCATATGTGTCATTTCTAGTCAGATGTCTCAGAAGTCTCTCATTATTACACATACAGTGGAACTTGTCATTCATCTCATTGTCAATCATTCCCCTCCCTCCACCTTCACCATGTCTAATGTGAGCACCATCTCCGAGTACTTATTAAAGCTAGAGTTGTATTCATACATGTCATACATAAAACACATAAATATATAATGCTTGATCATATTTAAATTGATGTTTAAGCAGAATTACATACTTACATATTTATGTATATACCAAATATATATATATGACTTGTATATATTATTTTTTTAAAAATCATATTGGTTTTCTGAATTCAACAAAAGCATTTCCCAAATAAAATAAATGATAAAATGGAAAGAAAATCAGAGAAGGAAAAAAGAGTATAGAAATGAAAACAATGAATAAAATTAAACGTTTTTAAATATTGTTTTAAAATTAAGAAACTGACTTCATGTTTCATCTCTGATATGTTAAGTAATCAAAAGTCATCAATCTTATCCTTACAGTAACAAAAATGTCTGAAAATCAAATTACATTTCTTGAACCCAACAGTGTACTGCTAGAGCTGTCCACTGGTATATATAATCTTGAAGAATGGCTGGAGACAGAATGCGGGCTAATTTGAGATTAAGGAAACCTTGGGGTCCTGTAGACTAAGGGAAGTCCACACAGTTCCACAGTTTTCCTTTCTGATACCCTACCAGTTTCACACTGAAGATTCCAAAAAACCCTCATGTCTCTGATAGGATTAGGTTATGAATTAAAAATAAAGTCAATTAAGGACAAATTTTCAAAGAAAAATATTGGGAATATTGCAGCGATGAGAGTAAGGGTGCCAGTTGGGATGGTACACAATGATGAAATACTTGTGAAAGTTGTAGTCCTTAGACATAGACCCACTTAAGGATTGGATAAGATTAGAAAAAACTCCTTTGTCCCATATCTGACCTGCACAACAGCAAGGATCTGGTATAATAATAATCAATTACAGCTGAAAGAGTTGTAATACACAGATTATTTCTCCCTGACGTAGTGTTTAAGGAAACTCAAACAGTGAGATTAAAAAAAGTACAGGATGAAAACTTAAAGCCTCTTGTACCTTTAGCTGCAAGCAAGCATTAAACACCAGACAAGTCCTCACCAGATAAAATAAATACTCCTATCAATGGCCTATTTTCCTCATTTTTTATTATTCAATAAAACATGTCTGGCTTTTAACAAAAAATTACAAGACAGGCCAGAAGACATGCTAAAATGTAGTCTGAAGATAAAAATAAGACTCAAGCATATCATGCATGTTTTAATTGCCAAAGTCAAAAAATAAAGTAAATATGTTTAATATGTTAAATGCTCTAATGGGAAAAACATGTACAACATGCAAAAGCTTATAAACTAATATGAGATAACTGTATCTATGTGGGTTTGTCTCTGTTTCTTCTATTCTATACCATTGAACTATATGTCTATTTTTGTACCAATACCATGCTGTTTTTGTTATTATAGCTTTGTAAAATAATTTAAAGTCTGGTATTGTGATGCCTCCTGCTTCACTCTTCTTGTTAAGGACTGTTTTGGATATTCTGGGTTTCTTATTTTTCCAATAAATTTCATGATTGCTTTTTCTATTTCTATAAAGAATTATGTTGTGATTACAATTGGAATGCATTGAATCTGTATCATGCTTGGGTAGTATGGCCATTTTGACAATATTGATTCTGCCTATCCAAAAGCATGAGAGATCTTTCCATCTTCTAAGGTCTTGTACAATTGCTTTCTTTAGTGTTCTGTAGTTTTCATTATAGAGGTATTTTGCCTCTTTTGTTAAATTGATTCCCAGGTATTTCATTTTTGGGGAGGCTACTGTGAATGGGGTAGTTTTTCTAATTTCTCTTTCAGAGGATTCATCACTGATGCATAGAAATGCATTTGATTTATGGGTATTGATTTTATATACTGCTACTTTGCTGAATTCATTTATTAATTCTAGAAGTTTTCTGGTGGAATTTTTTTGGATCCTCTAAGTAAATAATCATGTCATCAGCAAATAATGATAGTTTAACTTCTTCTTTTCCTATTCTAATCCCTTTAATTTCTTCTCTCTGTCTAACTGCTCTGGCTAGAGTTTAAAGGACTATGTTGAATAGAAGTGTGAAAGAGGACATTCCTGTCTTGTTTCTGTTTTTAAGGGGAATTCTTCCAATTTTTCCCCATTGAAGATGATATTGGCTTTTGGTTTTGCATAGGTAGCTTTTACAACATTGAGGTATATTCCTACTATCCCTAGTTTTTCTAGTGTTTGGAACATGAAGAGGGGCTGTATTTTGTCATATGCTTTCTCAATATCTATAGAGATAATTATATGATTCTTGACTTTAAGTCTATTGATGTGATGAATTACATTTATTGATTTCCATGTGTTGAACTAACCTTGCATACTAGACAATGGTGCCAAAAACATACACTAGAGAAAAGATAGACTTTTCAACAAATGGTGCTGGGGAATCTGGAAATCCATATGCAGCAAAATGAAACTAAACCTCTATTTCTCACCATGCACAAAACTCAACTCAAAGTGGATCAAAGACTTAGGCATTAGACCAGAGACCCTGTGCCTAATTGAGGAGAAAGCAGGTCCAAATCTTCATCATGTAGAATTAGTCCCTGACTTCCTTAACAAGACTACTAAAGCACAAGAAATAAAAACAAGAATCAATAAAAGGGATGGATTCAAACTAAAAATCTTCTTCTCAGTAAAAGAAACAATCAATGAGGTGAACAGAGAGCCTACATTCTGTGAACAAATTTTTGCCACACGCACATCAGATAGAGCATTAATCTCCATGATATATAAAAAACTCAAAAAATTAACACCAAAAAAAAAAAAAAAAGAAAGAATAAAGAAAAAGCCCAAACAACTCAATCAATAAATGGGCCAAGGAGCTGAACAGAAACTTCTCAGAAGAAGATATACAATTAATCAACAAATATATGAAAAAAAATTCAACATCTCTGGCCACTAGAGAAATGCAAATAAAAAGTACTATAAGATTTTATCTCATACCAGTCAGAATGATAGTTATCAAGAACACAAACAACAAGTGTTGGTGAGAATGTGGAGGAAAAGTCACACTCATACTTTGCTGGTGGGACTGCAAATTGGTAAACTCACTCTGGAAAGCAGTATGGAGATTCCTTAGAAAACTTGGAATGGAACCACCATTTGGCCTAGCTATTCCATTCCTTGGTCTATACCCAAAGGACTTAAAAACAGCACACTATAGTAATGCAGTTATTTCAGTGTTTATAGAAGCTCAATTCACAATTGTGGAACCAAACTGGATGCCCTTTAATAGATGAATGGATAAAGAAACTGTGGTATATATACACAATGGAATATTACTCAACATTAAAAGAGAATGAAATTATGGCACTTGCAGGTAAATGGATAGAGTTGAAGAACATCATGCTAAGCAAAGTAAGCCAATCCTCAAAACACCAAAACTGAGTATTCTCTCTGATAAGTGGATGCTGACCCATAATGTTGGAGGGGGCATGGGAAGAATGGAGAAACTTTGGTCAAAGGGGAGAGGAGGAAAGGGATGGGACATAGGGGCAGGAAAGATGGTGAAATATGATGAACAACAATGCCCTAGGTTCATATATAAGTGCATATATGGTGTAACTATTGTGTACAACCAGAGAAATGAAAAGTTGTGCTCCATTTTTGTACAATGAATCAAATGTATTCTTCTGTCATGAAAACCTAATTAGAATAAAAAAAATATATTAAAAGTTATGTTAGGGAAAATGGAAACTTTAAGAATCAAAACAAAATTCTAGAAATCAAACATGCTGAAATAGAAAGAAAGAATGCCTTCGGCAGCCATCAATTAAATTATGGCCAAGGAAAGAAACCATGATCTTGATGATAAGTTAATTAAAAATATCCCAAACAAAAATACAAAGGAAATAAAAGCAACCCAAGAACTGTGGGACAATCATAAAGAATAAAATATGCATAATTAGAATGCAAAAAGAAGAAAGGAAAACAGAGCAGAAAAAATATTTGAAGTAAAATTGTCTGAAAATTTTTCAAAAACTAAGATGAGATAAAAAGCACAGATTTTGAGAGAATATCAAGTAGTATAAGTACGAAATATAAATAGGTGAATAAATAAAGTAATACTTAGTCATCTCATATCCAAATTACAGGAAACTAAAAAAAAGAAAAAATTTGAAAGAAGAAAGAAAAATAATTGCCTTACTTATACAGCTATAGAGGAATAAGTATAAGAAATTCACTGGATACCACAATAACCAATTTTTATCTTCAGCTGATGTTCCTAACAAAGTCCTTTTCTCTATTGTAGGCATAG
>PVHX01002821.1:32112-157867 GCA_004024805.1 Geosciurus inauris
TTTTTTTTTGTGGTACTGGGGATTGAACTCAGGGGTACTCGACCACTGAGCCACATCCCCAGCCCTATTTTGTGTTTTATGTAGAGACAGGGTCTCACTGAGTTGCTTAGCGCCTCGCCATTGCTGAGGCTGGCTTTGAACACGCAATTCTCCTGTCTCAGCCTCCCTAAGTGCTGGGATTACAGGCTTGAGCCACCACGCCCGGCTAACTTCACTTGTTTTCTACTTTGATTGGCTTTTCCTTTAGCGTAGTTCCTCCTTTTGCCAATTTTCATTCTTGTTTTTCATTTCCTCCTTGTGGAATATTTTGCCAAGTGTCCTCTCCAATGCAGGCTTTCTTGCTGTAAATTCTTTTAACTTTCGCTTATCATGGAAGGTTTTTATTTCATCATCAAATCTGAAGTTTAATTTGGCTGGATATAAGGTTCCTGATTGGCACCCATTTTCTTTCCAGGATCTCCTGGATTTGAGGGTCTGGATTGAGAAATCTGCTGAAATCCAAATTGTTTTCCCCCTGTATGTAATCTGTACCTTCTCTCTTGCAGCTTTTAAAATTCTATCCTTATTGTGTATGCTAAGCATTTTCATTATAATGTATCTTGGTGTGGATATGTTGTAGTTTTGTATATTTGGTGTCCTGTAAGCCTCTTGTATTTGATTTTCCAATTAATTCTTCAGGTTTGGGAAATTTTCTGATATTATTTCACTGAAGAGATTGTATATTCCTTTGGTTTGTACATCTGTGCCTTTCTCTATTCCAATAATTCTTAAATTTGGACTTTTCATGTTATCCCATAGTTCCTGGATATCCTGTTCATAGTTTCTTACCATTTCCATTGTGTAGTTAACTTTATTTTTAAGATTATATATTTTGTCTTCATTGTCTGAGGTTCTGTCTTCCAAGTTCTTTAGTCTATTGGTGATGCTTTCTATTGAATTTTTTATTTGGTTTATTGTTTCCTTCATTTCAAAAATTCCTGCTTGGCTTTTTTTCAAAGTTGCTATCTCTTTCTTGAAGTAATTTTTGCTCCCTGTATTTGCTCTCTTATCTCTTTGTTGGAATGCTCAATGGTTTCCTGTAGTTGCTCTCTAATCTCTTTGTTGGAGTGATCATTTGTTGCCTGTATTTGCTCTCATATCATTCTGTGCTTCACAGATCATTTTAATTATGCACGTTCTGAACTCCTTCTCTGAGATTTTATCTACTGTGCTGTCAATGGATTCTATTGTTGTAGCATCTTGGTTTGTTTGTGTCATTTTCTTCCTTTGTTTTTTCATATTGTTTATGTGTCTTCCTCCCTAGCAATGCTGATCTGAGGTATTACTGTTTCTACCCTATAATTTTTTAGTTTCCCTGCAAGTTACCAATACCTCACCTCTGGTATAACCAGGCCTACAGGGACCTCAGAGATGATCTTCTTGGTCCTGGCTGTTGACTCTAGACAGATATAGGCAAGGATAGCCACCAGTTGGTAGATGGGGGGCCACAGTGTATTCGGTCTCCTCCTCTGTGTGTGTGCAGTCTTGTATATATTCTATGTTAGAGAGAGGATGAAAGAAAGAGAGCTTTACATTTACTTTCCCAGCTCATTTTCCCTCTTTTCATTCCCCATTTGTGGTTACATGTCATTTCAGATGCACACAAAATAATTGTATTGCTCCTCTTCTTTATCTTTGCAAAGGTTGTGAATTGGTTAGACTTTCCATTGGTTCTTCTTCCTGTTAAGGTTTCTTATTGTCTTCACTCTTTTTTCTCCTCCTGTAAGATACAGCAGATTCATCCCTTACAAAGAATCCCCCAGGTTGTGGCATAGTCTTACTCTTTCTCCTCCATTCATGTTTCTTTTCTTAACACCAATATTTTGTAATTGTTAGTTTATCTCTTTCTTCTTACCATCATCTATTAACTCATCAAGAACAAGGACATTAGTTTCCTCAAGTCTTGGTTCAGTATTTGTTTCTTCAATAGGCACTCACCATTATCTGTCAATTAACAATGACTATATGACCCGACACATTCAAAGACTGGTTGACTGTACAGATTACCCTTTGTTATGCTTGAGGCTGAAATATAAACTTTGTGGAAAAAGAATTTAATATTACATTTACATGATAAACAATGTTGCACACAATTTCAAATATGAATAAAAATCATGAATGTCATAGGAACTCATAAAAGGGTGGTAGGTTATAAAGTTCTAAAACAGGTAATCAAAGATGAGTGGAAGGACCTTCCCATCCTAGCTCCAGGCCAGATATGGAGTAGGAACCTGAGCATAGAAGCATAATGTTCTGTATTGTTTAAAGTCGTGCCTCATGGGTCTGCTCGACGAGTTGGGGTCCTGAGAAACAAAAAAAGTGTCCTTGGGGAAGACAAAGTAGGGTCTCATGGGACAAAATTTTGGGGTGACAGTCTGTGGAGTCACTCTACCCAGACTCCAGGTAGGTAAACAGTTCTGACAGAGCGAGACTCAGAAACATCATTATTCCAGAAAGTACAGAAGCTTATATATAGTCCTTGGCCAATTATGGCCCAAAGTTACAAACAATGGAGCACTGCCCTGTCAGGTGTGTGATCCATCAGCATAGAATGAGGAAAGTGGGAGGAGAAGGGTTGAGGGTCAGAGAGTGCTCCTACAGTTTGGGCTGTCGGAGAACAGGATAGAAACTTGTTCCTTTGAAAAGCAAGTGGGGTAATATTATGAACTTCTAAAAATAAACAAAAGATTTCTTTTGCTCTTTTAATCAAATTTGTTGGGCATCATAAATACGCCATGCACTTTTATAAGAGTGAAGCTACAATGAAATGAGAGATGGGACAGGAAAACAGAACCTCTATTTTCTCTTTTGGAGTGAGACACTCAAGTATAATACATAGCTAAATCATATGGTCCAAGAGAAAAAAAGCAAGAGGAGGGAAATATAGAGAGCTTGTGGGTAAAGAGATGGAGTGCTATCTTTTAGTGTTTCAGTACTGCTTATTGAATCAAGAGTGCTTTACCTCTGAAACACATCCTTGGACTTTTTAAAATTTTTTGTTCTAAGAAAGGTCCTCACTAATTTGCTTTGGGCCTCACCAAGCTGTTAAGGATGGCTTGAACATGGAATCCTCCTTCCTGACTGCCTGAGTAGCTAGGTTACAGGCAGGTGCCATCACATCCAGCTAAGATGATATTTTAAAGAAGGTAGAAACTGATATTTGGAGCACAGATTGGAAAAGATGATGGACTAAGTCATGTAGAGAGCACATCAGTCTGAGGAAATAGCATATGCAATTGTCTTTAGGCATATTCTCACCTCAGTAAGCAGGGCAGGACAGCTCAGGGGTCTAGATGTAGAGAAAACAGCAGAAAATGAGGGCAAAAAGAGGAAGAACAGGATCTGATGGGCTATGTTAGTATTTTGACTTTTATTCTGAAATTATGTTAACAACGGATAATAACAAGAAAGAAAAGATGAATTATTATTAAATTCCTCTAAAATACAGTATGTATACAAAACCTAAACAAGAGGTAAAATATGCACACATAAGTCAATTAGAGGTATGTATTTCCTACTTTTACTTTACCAGTAAACTTCTTATTTTTATTTAAGTGACATTTATATATGACCTTCATATATAAAATATATATAAAATATATCATTTATAAAATATATAATATAAACAGAAGCATTGCACTGAATGTGATGAGCTGAAATACAGTTGTAAAAAAAAGTTCCCACTTACTTTTTGAGTAGAATAGAATGTCATCAATTAAATAATTGAGCTGGGGATGCAGCTTAATGGTGGATACTTACCTAGTATGCATGAAGCCCAGGGTTCTATCCTTATCACTGAAAAATAATAAAAATCATGAAACAGCAACAGCAGCAACATAAAAACAGAAGTGTGGAAATCATTCTTCATCTCTCCCTTTCCCATTTGTTGGCTTTCTAGATAACAAATACTTTTGATTTCCATTGCTATGGTATATCTCATATCTTTCCATCTGTTGCTATTAACTTATTTCAAATTATTTCTTTTTCTTGTGTGCTAAAATATTCTTTTAAAAGGTCTTTTCACTTTCTTGTTTTTCTTTTCTTTTCTCTCCATTCCATCAATAGCTGTTAAGCACCAACTATATTATAATACTCTTCTAGGAATTTTGACAATAGTCTAATAAGTGAAGAAAATAGTCAAAAATCTCTCTCCTCATCGATATTATAGTTTAGTGCTAATATAATGACAATAAAATAAATATAATAAAGCATTACACTATAGGGAAGTAAGTGCTTTGGAAAATTAAAGGAATATCTAGAAAACAGATATGAGAAGCTGGGAGTATCAAATGAAGTGTATGAGGGAGTGTTAACAATTTTAAATATGGCGGTCCTGGTAGACCTGGTTGGATATGTGGAATTTAATGGAAAATGTTGAGGATACAGAGAAGTAAAGCACAATAAGGAGCTCACCATGGCTATAGCATAATCAGTGAAGGAAGATGTGAAAAGTGAAAGCAAAGAAAGTAAAAAGGCAGTAGATCATACCATGTCTGGAATGCCATGTTAGTCTTTGGCTCTTCCTCTGATGAAGATGGATAGCAGTGAAAGTTTTTGAGTTCACATTGACTTTTACTTTAACAATAGGTATAAGAAGACCTCTAGGAGAACACGGGAGTAAGCAAACAATATGATATTGGCTGTGACCAGGATGAGATTAATGAAAATGCAATAATCCTCTGGACTCTGATATTTGGAAGGTAGAAACAACAGGATTCCCTGATAATTAAGAGGTAGGCAGAGAAGAAAAAATAATTATGATTCCAAAAATGTTGGACTGAGCAATTGGAAAGACACATTTTTTACCAAAAAAAATAAGAAAAGACTAATGAGGGAACACTTTTAGTGTGAAGATGAAGAGTTCACCTCCATTTTTGATATGATAAAAATCATGTTATTTGTTACATAAAGTTTATTATGTTGAAACAAAATTTTAACCCCTTCCATGACCCAGATATCCTTTGTAATCTGCTCTTTGCCTTTTGTTCTGGTCTTGGGTCACATAATTTAGGAAGAGGAAAAAGTACCAGTCACATAATAGCATAAACAAGAACATCATATAAATTGTTTGGAGACTTAGATTTTTATAAAAGAAAAAATACAGTGGGATTTAAGATTAGAACAGCAAAATTTGAATTTGGGTGAATTAAAAAAATTCTAAAGGAAATGACTCCCCTCTCCCCCAGATCTGAAGGATAAATAGAGGTTACCTGTCTAAAGAATAGGGAGAGAGCATCCCTGGAAGAAGATACAGCTTAACAGCCTATGCAAACATCCTGAGGTAGAAACTGGAATATGCAGTTAAAGAGCTGAAAGTAGAACTATTTAAATAAACCATAACCAGTGGGGGAATTGTGAGGGGGAATAAGATAAGAGTTCACAGGGCCCTGAGGGTGAGGGCTAGTTTTATCCAGAGTTAAGAGAAGTCTTTGAAAGGATTTCAGCCAGAACAGTGACCTGATTTGATTTGCATTTGAGTCAGAGTTTTCATATTGCAACTCATTTAGTTCCCCCCACAACAGTGTGAGGGGTATGCTGATATTATTTATTACAGAACTGAAGAAATGTAGGTACAATGAGGTGAAGAGCCCCAAGGTAGTGAATTGTGAAACCAGGATTAAAATCAGGCTCTTACAGTCTGTCTTTGTGAACATGGTAACTATAAAGGACATGTGGACATCTAGCTCAGGAGGTCCTGGTGGCTCTTAGTAACTAGGACTGAAATTTAGGAAGAGGTTTTAGGCTTAGATGGAGCAGTTCTAGGAGGGCCAGGACGTGTGCCACTATTTCACAATGATTAAATATACGAACAGAGCTGGTGGAGGAGATGTGTGCAGGAAAGTAAGGAACACTGCTGTGGGTGGGGACACAGAGTGTGAGGCAAGAGAACATTATACATCTTTGCAATCCTGAGTGCTTCTGAGAAGTAACGTATAATGGGATCAAAAGTAACTGGTTTGACAATGGAGCTCAGTAGTTATTTCAATAAATCTTTTAATAGAATGGAGGAGGCTGAGCTTATGGAAATAAGTTCCTAATACTTGTAAGAATTTGGTCATTTTGAATTTTATGGCTGGCTCTCCAAAAGCAGCTAATTTTCTTTGAATAAGTTATAGTGCCCTGTATACTAATGTAATACTGAGAGGCCAAAGGTGATCTAAAGTGGGTGAAACCCTGGAGTTGATAAATCCCATACATTTCCCAAATTAGTAAAAAAAAAAAATGTATTTGTGCTGTTATCAACGCTACACTTCTTTATGCTGCCTACCCTTTCCCAACAGATATAAATGGAGGTTGGCTTTAAAAGCCCGTGGGGTGTTGGATCTCTCTTGAATAACAACAAAAAAAATTCTAAGAGCTATATTTCTGGCCCATAACAGCTCTTTAAAAGAGCATATCTGACAATCATTTAATATACATTTATGTAGCAAGCACCATCATCTGATAGTGGGTGGTTTCTCTTAAACCGTTTATACTTTTGAAAATGTATGTTTAATCTAAGTACTTTTATTTGTATTTCTGAAAACAATTTCCCATTTCTAGTGATTTTCAGCTAAGCCCAAAGTGATTCTAAAATGCTTTTTGAACTAGTAAAAAAAAATATGAATCAAAATAAAAAGGAAGTTGTATTTGAATTGATTGTGCTTTTCTGCCTATTTATTGAAAAAAAAAAAAGCCAAATTCAATATTACTTTTCAAAATTACACTTGATTTTTGTCAGACATCTGATAAAATCAAATAAATTTATGTATATATAGCTTCCCCTTTAAAGATATCACTGATTATAATAGAAGATAAGAAAAGAGTCAAACCATATTTACAAACATTGCTTTCATAAAACATAACATATCATGATTTCAAAATATGTATTTTTTTGAGTTTTTTGAAGATTCGGGTTCAATGAAGTTAATACTTATCTCTATAGGCGTGGTGGTTAGGTCGATTGGGATTTTGATTTTATTTGTTATTAATTTTTTGTTTTCTTTTCATCTGAATTTTTTTCATTAAGTTCATCTATTTCTAGCATAATCTACCAATTGAAATTTGAGGAGAAAAATGATTTCAGGTGTCATTTTTAAGTGTTAAATTTCAAAAACAAAAAAATTTATAAACCCTAGTATTTCTGTATTAATCTAGTCCCCCCCAAAAAAAATAGATTGGCAAAAAAATTATTCTCAGTTGTTTTTGAACTCTCCCTTTTTTAAAAAATTTGGAATGTAATCTCCCATAAGCACCTGGTCTATTATCCTTGGGGATAATAGACCCCAAGTTCAGTTGATCACCCCCAAGAATCTTCCCTGATGAACCTTTTCAGTATCAGTGATTACAATGATACTCTCACTGTTTGGCAATTTTAAATAACAGGCCAATCAGGACACATTCCTTTTCATCTTTGCCTCCCATAATTTTCTTTGGTAGAGGTCTTGTCAAAAATGCTTGATTTTTTTTCTTCCTCAATTATAACTCTTCAAAGGAGAGAAAATGAGACTTGGGGCCCGGGTTTCCAAGCAAACGCTTCTAAGACCACAGCTGCTCTAGCTTTTGAAGTCTCCTCTGCCCACCTCTTGATGCTATAACCCTCTTAATAGCAGCATTAGCTATTTCAGTTCCATTTTCTGACAGTCTTGGCGGAGAGTGAGGGAAATCCTTTTATGTAGGACTTTGCTACCCTGTGACCATCCTTGAAAAATAAGAAGAATTTTGATTTATTTGGTCTTGGTATAAACATATAGCTTTAGTCTCTTTGCTTAGTAAGCAGTAATGGCTCGCACTGGTTTTATTTTTTTTTTACTCCATTAATTAATGGAGGCTGGAACCCTATACAACTAATATACACAATAATAATGCAAGGATGTATCTATTCAGTACAAGGTAGACATAAGACCCAGGTTAAATTCCAGGTACTTCAAATAATAAATTCTTTCTCTCTAGTTAGAAGTGGCTAGCAGATGAGATGTAAATCAATTCTTCTCATATTTAGGCAAAGTTAAAGTACATTGAAAAATATACCATAAAATCAATACTGTCTTTTGTGAAAGATAATTTAATGTCCATAAGTTTTGTTGCATAAATGTAGTCAAATCGTGCATGGAAATTTTTTTCTGTAACACCGAACAATACCACAGCTCTGGGTAAACAGTTTCTTTCCCAGAATAGAGTAGAACAGAGTCACAGGCAAGCTTTGCTTCTTGGTTAGTGAATTGACTGATGATAATTTTAATTTGCATTCATGGACTTAGATGTGGATGTTGAGAAAGAACTGTTTAAGCAACTGTATCACTTCACATATACTGAGTGCTACTTCATTCCATGGCACTATTAAACCTTTTGAACTGTTAGCAAGCAGAGTTGAAATATGTTCTGAATATGCTTTGAATTTTTTGAAGAGGAGGACAAAAGTACTAAGAAAGGTTGAGGGGAAGTAAAACTCTTGTATTTCTCCCTTTTATGGTGTAGGGGGGAGAAAAAATAAGAACATGCCACAGAAGATCTGAGAGCAGAAGAAATGAGAATGGTGGAATTCAAGTTAGCTCAGAAACTCCAGTCTTCAGTTCAATCAAGTTAGTTGAGAGCATCTTTTAGCAGATTTAGGTTTCTGCAGATTGTGTCTGGTGAAAGTATAGTTTCAAAGGATGCTTTTCAATTACATTTGGCTCTTGTTCTTTGAGTATTAATATGTATGTTTTGAGAGTTGTATTCCTTTTTGGATGGTTGTGACCTGAGGTTTAGAGCAAGGTGCTACAGTAGTAAAGAGATAAAAATGAATTCATTGGTAACTGGTTTCCTGGTGCTCTAGTCTTCTCTTGTTTAAGTCTACATGATGTCATTTGATGGTATATCCCCTAGACTACCTACCACAAGTCCATTAGAGGGAAGATTCCATCCTGTGACAAGTAGAATTTTCTCTAAAAGTTGTGAGAAAACTTAGTTTGTGGGATTTTATGCCTAGAACTTGGTTGGGTTTAATGAAAACATTTCCTCCTGTTTGTGGTGGTGAATGACCTGGGCCCTCTCATATGCCATGGAATCACAGTGGCTATGCCAAGAAAATATTTTAGTTTACCATCTGTATTTTGATAGCCTTGTCCTAGATTATGAAGAACTTTCGGAGAACATTAGTTCAACATCATTAACAGCCTTCCCCACCTGCATACTACACTGGTGGTAGTAGCAAGGATCTAATGAAACCTCTGCTCAGCAGAGCAACATCTTGGGAGTCTCAATGGCAGCTGCAGAGAGATATGGTGATGAGCCCAGACAGAGGGGTTTGGGGAGCCTGTTCTTAACAATCCTCTAGGGAACTCTCAGAAATGACTGGGACACATTGGAAGAGAAGGAAAAGTGGTTAAAAGCAAAACCAAAGAGACACTGAGCACTTTGGGAGGCTGAGACAGAAGAATGTCCAGTTCAAAGCCAGCCTCCGAGTGCTAAGCCACTCAGTGAGACCCTGTCTCTACATAAAACACAAAATAGGGCTGTGGATGTGGCTCAGTGGTTGAGTATCCCTGAGTCCAATCCCTGGTACCAAAAAAAAAAAAAAAAAAAAAAGGAGAAACCAAGAAAATTTCCAGGTGAAAATTGTAGAGCAAAGCCAATCCTCTGAATTTCTCTGCCTGAAATCCCCCAAAGAATAAATCACAAAAGAAAGAATAAAAAAACAGTTTGACATCAAAAGCTCAATAAGGAAAAGCTTATGCCTACTTTCATAAACTTCTAAAAAACATGGCCAAAAAGTATCTTTAAAAATTTCTTAGTAAAGCTCTTAATTACATCCTCCTTTCTAAGATGTGACACTGAAGGGAGTGAGTCCACAGAATTCTGAGTTATTATAAACATTTCATAATCTGGGGACTATCAATTTAACCATGTTCATTTTAATTCTAGGAAAAAAGCAAGGAATGATTGTAGTGATGGCGGAAACCATAGGATATTTGGGGAAGCTGAAGGGATTTGCTGTGTTCACAGAAGCTGAAGTTAATGGCTGAATACTATAGGTACTCCCTCTCCACAACGGGAGAAGAGAACCCTGATGGAAAACGTTAAATCACTTCTACATACTGGGGTAGCCAATCTTTTGCCTGTGGGATGATCACTTGATTTTATGAATAAAATTTTGTTGGAACACAGCTATGCCCATTTGTGTATGTATCGCCTGTGGTTGTTTTCATACTAAAGCAGAAATGAGTAGTTATGAAAGAGACCATAGGCCCATATTTAGCCTCTAGCTCTTTACAGGAAATGTTTACCCACCCTTATTATAGAAAAAAGTGGGAGCTTAGGTTTAACCAAAGCAGTAGCAGTGACAACAAATAATCATTCTTAGATAAGATGGAGAGTGACAAGGAAATTTTACCCGTTGCATTAAAGAATCTACAGCAAGCCTAAAAAGAGACATCTACATCAAATATGAAAAAAGATGGAGGTGAAACATCATGGTGTCTGTGTAAGCCACATACCTTTCTATCTCTCTTTTTATATTTCTCTCTCTCTCTCACTCACACACACACACACACACACACACACACACACACACAGAGGAAGCAGGAAATCCAGTTTATAAAAGAACATAAATGAAGGAAAAATAAAAACAGTGTGCCTTATACTATAAGAACTTAGTAATTAGAGTATGAATCAAGAAAACATCTCAAATACAAGGTAATAAACCAACGTAAATGAATGAAAATTAATATTTCAGAGTTAAGGAAATAATGGAAGATTACAAAAATAAAGCAGAACAAAGCCTTTTTAATTTTTATTGTACTACTAAATAGGTCAGAAATAAAATATATATGGCTAAAAATCAAATCAAATTATTGGCATGGAGAAAGGGCTTGAGAACAAACATAAGTGTAAAAAGATGGAAGGAGCTTAAAAACTAAATAAAACATATTGTATTATATATTATATATGTATATACACATACACACATCATATGTGTATATATTCTGACATAGATTTGTGATATTTCTAAATTAGTAGAGACCATACACCATGCATGGTACCAAATTTTTCTAGAAGAGATAATGTTGCCAAATGAGTGATTATACTGTATTCAAGGAAAAATTGAGACAAAGCAAGCAAAATGTATCTACTTTAAGGTTTAAACTTCCAGAATAAAGAAGAATGTGGGTATCTATGAGAAAAAGCCAGTAATTTGTAATGAGAGTTAAAAATCAAGATGCTATTCACCAGGCTAACCTTTGAGGGTAAAAGTTGATGGAACAACAGCTAACAAGTACTGCGGAAGATGAAACATAACTCAAGAATGTGATTCCTGCCCATATTTTCCTTCATGTACGAAGGGGACAGATAACATAGTTAATTCATAGAAGAATTTATATGCTAAAATATTTGCAAGCCCTTCTGGGACCTCATTGCCCCAACAACACACACTCATATAACACTCATGGAATTTAATCATTCAAAAGAAGAATGAAGAAGCTCTAATAAAAACTGAGCACAGTATTAATGTCAGAGGAGAGTATGATAGAGTCTGTAGGGCCCTGAGTAAAACAATAATGTGGGCAATGTAAACACATTTTTATACACAGTCTGCCTTCTTAGCTCCTAGGCACTCTATATTCTCAAACATGCAAGAATATAGGAAAACAAGCAGAATTATGAACCCAAGAAAGCAAAATAACTTAAAATTTTAATATTTTCCAATGCTTTAGACTTATCTTGTTTATGTGAAATTGTAAATCTGACAAACCTGCTCGCATTCTTTCTCTTATGCTATGACTGTACCTGGGAATGGTATAGATTGAAAACCTATTAGCATGGGAATTCCCCCTGAGGCGCTCATACCAAATGTGCTCAACTTTTTGCTTCTTACGTTTTCCCCAATGGATACCAAACCTCTCATGAAATAGATCTGAATCACTTTCCCCTGATTATATTTTAAATATTTACTTCACATAAATGTGTGTTCAAGGATGCCCTAAAGCTTATACGTATGTTTCAATTAAAACCAAAATAAAAGAAGGCATTGAGCTTTTTGTCCAACTTTGATGGTACCATGCAAGAAACACTATGGTAAAGAAAGAGAAGCTGAAGAACTTGCTCTGGGGTCTGTAGTTGGATCCTGTTTTGTACTGTGAAAAGTAGGGCAGAAAGCAAAGCCGAGAAAATGGCCTAATGAGAAACACATAGTCTTAAGAAAGCTAAACACAGCTGGGTCCCAAACCATGCTCTACTCACTGTCCTAGCCTCAGGCCTCTGCAGGCTCTTGTATTATCTTTGCTGGTATTTATGATTATCTGTGTGGATTATCATGAGGAAATGTGGCAATAAGCAAAGGAGAATAGATAAGAATACAATTTTTAGGGCTATGGTTAATCAAAAAAGTCAATCCTATTTTTTCAAAGAACCAAAAAAAAAAAAAAGATTTTATTAATACTCTTCCATTTATTTGGGAATAACAAGTCATTGGATATTTTCTAAGCTGCTTTCAGTCTGACCTTCACTCATTTGACTTTTAAAGTAAATAACATGTGATTCAAATTTTCTTTAGGTCTATTGGGAAATGAAGATTATTATACTGGACTTTAAACTAGTAGCTCAACCCTGTTTTTCCTCTTCATCAGCAAGAGGGATGTGGGGTTTGAGGAGTATCCTGGTGTTTTCATGTTTATAAACATTTTCCTCATTTAATGTTGAGCATTACTGATTTCTTAAATGGAGTCCTAACCTGTTTTCTAAAAAGTGTAACATAATGTAAGTGTAACATAAAGCAAGTCGTATAACAACCAATACCTTGATAGAAATGTGTTATTACATGGGAGCTGTTATCAAGCATGTTTTCAAAATGTTCAGAATATGAATTGCATGGCCAATGGGATCCAGAGGAAGTGTTAGACCCAGACTTCTGTATTATGGCTGTGAATCTTGAGGTTCATGTTCTATGGCTCAAACAGATCCAGTCCCGGGCTGCTGGAAGGAACTCCATTCTTGCCTCTGCCTTCATTTCCTATCCCCTCATCCCCACCCCCACCCCTTCAAAAGCCACAAGTGTGCAAAATGTATTTATGTACTAGAGGCTGTTTATTCTGTTTAACAGACACCTATTTTCCCCTCGTCCTTTCTTTTTAGATTTTTGAAACAGTCATAAAGAAAATTAGTGCAAAACTCTTTCAGTCAAACGTCAGGTGGAATCACAGTGATGAATGCTCCACTCCTGGACATTTTAACTCTCTGTTCACCATACTGACAGCATTGTCTCTCTCAATTACAGCTTCCCAGAAGTGCTCCCTGAAGTCCTCCTGGAACGTCAAAGTCAATCCTGTATCTTTGGGAGGTTCTGTTCCAATGGAGACATTATGAGTTAGCTTTGAGAGACCAAAAGCACTTGACATTGGAAATTTTATAAAGTTTCATATTTTTTCTAATGGGGCATTTTGAGGCTTTCTTGATTCTAGCAAAGATCAGGAAGTCCTGAAATCATGCCGTACTTAGATGTTATGGTGCAATCCTTAGCACAAAACTCATTAATGGCTTTGGTTTAAAGTGAGACCTGGAGCCATGAAAAATGGGCTGACCTGAATTTCCTTATAAAAGATGTGTCTACTTAAATGCTTTGTGATATTTAAGGGAAGTCCTTGGTGTGAAACTCAAAGACCATTATTACATATTGATACTTCTGTAGTTCTCAACCCAGTTAATACAGAAATATTGAAATTTATGTGATAATATCTGAGATAAGTCCTTGGTATTGACAATATCTCCAAATTCCTTTAGAAAGCATCTCTTGTTCTTTCTCTCTTACTTCACTTCTTTCTGCTCTTTTCCTCTCTCTTCCTCTGTTTCTGTTTTCATTTTTTGTTTTATTTTCTTCTGGCAGATGTTTTTCTTTGCTCTAATATCATTTGGGATATTTTTTTAATTAATTTTATTTATTTATTTATTCTACTTAGGTCTACATAATAGCACTGTGCATTGTGATTCATTGTACACAGATGGAGCACAACTTTTCATTTCTCTGGTTCTATGTGATGTAGAATCACAACATACATGCAATCATATATAAAGCAAGGGCTATGATGTCCATCATATTCCACCATTTTTACTATCCCCCTGCCCACTCCCACCCCTGTGAACAAAGTTCCTCCATTCTTCCCATGCCTCCCCCACATGTATCAGCATCACTTATCAAAGAGAACATTCGGCATTTGGTTTTCTGGGATTGGCTCACTTCACTTAGCGTGATATTCTCCAACTCCATCTATTTACCTATAAATGCTATAATTTTATCCATTCATCTACCAAAGGGCACCTAGGTTGGTTCCACAGTTTAACTATTGTGAATTGAGCAGCTATAAACATTGAAGTGGCTGCATCACTTAATTAATTATCAATCATTGTCACTACAGTTGTAGTCTTCCACAATTTATCAAAACCTTAAAAATAATCCTCTAAGACACTTACAATGTGGGATATATTAAAGTGAGTTCATGGCTATGACAATGTAGACTATATGAAGGAGTCCAATCCCCCCTAGTCCAATAGCACCAGTAGGGGAGCAAATTAGTAGAGTGCTGTTTCAACATAATTGCTATCACAGTCCATGCTCCATCAACACAGTGGGCTTTTAGAAGCCATCTCTGCTGCAAGATCTCTTCTCCTAGTCAACTGGTCCTGGGGTAGAGGTTTAAAGTAGCATGAGACTCTCAGATCCTAGAAATATCAGGAATCTGAGTTCCCAAACCTTTTGGGCAGCTAGAGGAAACATTGATGGAGATCTGTTGCTAAGGTCCTTAGATTCTGCTCTTGCTCTTCAATTCATTAAAGTTGTTCAAATTTAATTTTGATCCTCAATATATTTCTTATAGATTTTGTAATGATAACCATTGGAGTTACTTGTAGTGAATGCAATCTTAACTTACAGAAGAAGATTTGGATAGGTAAATATAGGAAAATTTCAAACGAGGTATTGGGTATAAATGTATAATCATCTACTTTCTGTGGAATCTCTAAGGTATGGTAGTCTACCAGACACTGGAGATTTTAAGAATGGATTATTATAGTAAAAGAGTGATTGTGCTTCCTTGTAATTGATCTTCATTTTTCCTTTTTATTCTTTCAAACAAATTTAAAAACATGAAATTAGCCTGAATTCATCGGTAATGTAGACAATTGGTTCCAAATTATGGCACATTTATAGAATAGGAAAACACATTCAGATGAGGAAAATTATCTACTGGGACGTCATCAGTGCTAGAAAATTTGTAATGTGTTTCAAAGTATTAATTTTCAACCTCAGCTTTCAACTGGCTATTCCATTTTGTATAATAACCACATTTCCATGATTAGGATGAAGCTACTTTAGAACTTTTTAAAAATTTCATAATTTTCAGATATATAACAAGTTTAATTTTTAATTCAATATCTTATTGCCCATTCCATTTCACAAAACATGTTAAAATATAGACCACATGAATTCCTTAGGTTAGATGATTCTCAACTTTTGATTTGCTTGTCACCTAAATGATAGTTATTTGTTTAGTCACACAAATGTATACAAAAGGTGCACTGTTATGAATCAATTCCTCAAAACTCATTTGATATCCAAAATAAATAAATAAATAGATAGACAAATAAGTAAATAAATATCAACATATTCAGAACTTACAATAAATGTATAACTGTTCAGTGGATATAATAAAGATATCTTTGAAGTTCTTGGACAGGAGGTAGTTTTAACCTGTAGAGAACTTAGCAAAGATGTGTAATGTAAGCACCAAGGAAGGTGACTTAAAAATACAATTTTTTTTTCCAGGACATTTCCTTATGTCAAGTCACCTAGTTCTAGTTTTACTCATGAGCAGAGTCATCTGTCACATATATATAGACACATACTTTGATGTAAAATGTCCACTATTTTTTTTATTTATTATTTTTCTTTTCATTATCATTTCCTTTTCAATAAAATAAGATATTTTGAATTTTTAGGTATTGGCATAAACACAAATTTAATTTAATTTAACATAAACACAAATTTAAACACAAATTTAATAGAAGTAGGTGGAAAATAATCATCTTAAAAGCAAAAACAGTACAGCAATGCTATTGAACAGTTTTGGACATTTTTAATACTAAATCATCTTTATACATTACCTTGATTTTAGAGTATCTCAACGTGCTTTTATAATACTTACTTTACAAAAGCTCAGAAACATTTAATACATTGCATAAATATCAGGTAGGTATGAAGAATTTGAACTCTGGTTGGTCTGATTTCAAACCTTGGCTACTTCCATTATGATATGTTCTTATTTTTGAAATCACAAAGGGAGAAATTAGTTAATTAAAATGTGGTTTTTGTACATAGGCAATTGTAGCCATCTGATATCTTTTGGATGTGTATTGAGCATTGGGTGCTTAGTTTTCTCACCTTTGAATTATCTTTTTCCCTATGGGATAAAATACATTATGCATATTGCAAAGTTATTAATATACAATTGATAGTTCTCATTAGCTAAAAACAATGTTTTTGTTAGATCACTAACCTTGCTCCAAAAATAGGAAAATGAAAGAAAGAAGTAAATTGAGAAAAGGAAAAAAGATTTTGTTGTCCTATAGTTTATCACAAAAGACACAGTATATTTTAACTGTCCCGTCATAAAAAGTTCAACAAATGTTTACAAAGTGGACACATTGACATCACCTCTTATATACAATTTTCACAAGCGTTTATATTTTTGTTGACTATAGGTGATATAAGCTGATCAGGGGACCCCCAAAGATGTCTAAGTCATAATTCTTGGAACCTATGAATATACTACCTTAGATGGCCAAAGAAACTTTGCAGATGTTATTAAGTTTAGATATAGAGATGAATTGTCTGGGAATGTCTTGGTGGGCCCTATGTGATTGCAAGGATCCTTGCAAGAGTTAGATATGAGGTGACGAAAGAAGAATCAGAGATTTGGGGATACTGCAGGCTTTAAAGACAAGGATAATGTCTTTTAGCCAAAGATCACAAGCAGCTCCTAGAAGATGGAAGAGGCATGGGAGTACATTTTCCCAGAGAACTTCCAGAAAGAACTCAGTTTTGTAGACCAACTGCTTGCTTTTTGATATAGGGAAAATTATTTCAGATATCTGACTGGTATAAGGTAACAATGTGTATTGTTTAAGCCACTGTATTATGGCAACTTGTTACAACAGCAATAAGAAACTAATACAATAGGAGAATTGAAAAGGCTTACTCTTTGCTCATAATTCTTCCAATTAAAATGTAAATCTCAGTATGAGCAATGGCAAAATAACTACAGTATAATATTAAATTATTTTTACAAGGCATTGAGGCAGACACATTCTGTGAGTATGTACTTCAGTGTCTGTTTATATATAAAAGTTAATTTGGTAAATGTATGAAATTCAAAATAAAAATTATGAGCAAGATTTTATATTATTTTTTCCTTTAGCATCTTCAGTTTCTGCTGAATGCATTTAAAATTCTTGATGCATAAAAAATAATATATATTCCATTATTTTAAACCCCATGTTTTCTATTTTTCTCAGGGAATCTCTTATTCCTGGTTTTTGCCTTTTAATTTCACAGAATCACATTATTCTTTATGATATGAGCATCTTTGTCAACATTTGTAATCTGAATGTTTATTTAAACACAATGCCTAAGACATGGTGGGGATGTAGGAAATATTTTTTTGAAAGCAAGAAAATTAAAACACAAAACTGCCATTTTTTTTCATTAAATTAATCATGGTAATAGTTTTAGAAAGTAAGATGCAGTTGAGACTTAATATAATGTTATAAATGCCACATTTCTATTCACTTATGATCTTAAAACATAAACTTTTAAAATCAGTTTGTCAATATATACAAAAGATCTCACAAAAACTTTTTATTCTGTACTCTGGCAATTCCATTTCAGGCAATCTAACCTAAAATATAATAACTAGATATTTACCAGAATAATCATGATGGTGATGATCAGTAACAATGAGAAGTGGGGATAAAATTATTATGTCAATTAAAATAATTTTGAAATTCTTTCAATATCTTATGAAATAGTATACAGAATTTTATGAAAGATAATACAATGGTTTTTGCTTTCCCATTAAACCTTTTTCTAATTTCTTAAGTCTGTCCAATTTTTATATATCTTATTGCTAGGAAGTTTGGTGTAAGCTTTATTTATATTCTCAAAATAAAAGGAAAGAAAATTAAAATCAATTCATTTACTGAGAGCTCAAATGAAATGTTTGTTTTGATGTCAGAATCATACTAATTGTTGACTAACATGAATCAAATCTTGGTGTGTAACTCTAATTATTTACTTTCTGCACCTGTATATTAACAACCAGAGGCATGCTGTGGCTCGAGAGGTAGCTTTAATACTCTCAGCATCTACTTGTAAATGAAATATACATTGTCACAGTGCATAAGGCTGCTAGTTGAACTGTTTTCAACTGGATTGATTAATATTTAAAGCAAGCAACAAAAGATTACCATATTTTCTTACAAAATGCATTGCAAGCTATTTGATTAAAGTGGCTCAATCAAGAAGTATCACCAAAGGAAACTTTTTCTTCAGTGTTCAAATTACAGAAAGTAATATGGCTCCTAGAACTGTGTTCAGAGCCTAGCACAGCAGCTGGCTCTTGCCAGGTTCTAAAAGGTAGTTGAGGAACCAATGTATCCTTGAAAGGATGTACTAATCTGTAATACTTACTTGGACTTTTAAACAAACACCTCAGATATCAGAATGTACTGCTATTATACCATGAGATGAATTCCAGGTGTTATTCTTACCAGCATATTAGTAAAATTATAATGGAATGGATTAGACATTAATGAAACATGAAGCTGAAATTTGCAGATTGTTCTAACCATATTTATTCTCCTGTTTTCCTTTTCCATTCAAAGATAATGTCTATACAATATTCTATACAATACTCTGTGATCTCAAGTCTCTCAGAGGAGACAGACATTGTATACCTTGCATGTTATGAAAATCCTTCAAAAGGGATCTACTCTGAAAATAAACACCACTGACTGTGGTGGATGCTATGGTTTTGTATGAACACAAACCATTTCCTTCTGGAACTAACACTTGATTCTTCTCTGGAGCATTATGTAATGCATGAACTTTGAAGCTACCATGCCTCCTTTAAGTCTCAAGGCTTAAAGGTGCTTGTTTCCTGTGTCACCCAGCACATATTGCTTAACTTCTCTGTGCTTATAGCTAATCGCCTATAAAATAGAGATAATATTTCCAACATTAGGGAGATATTATAATCATTAACTGAGTAGTTAATCTAATTGCAAAAGCAATTAGAAGAGTGCCTAACAAAAACTAAGCACTACACTAAATAAATAGACAACTCCTCTTCCTTGCATTCTGTCTTCATTGAACTCTCCTACAATATTTTCTGCATTTCTCTTGTCCAAGAGGTGATTGTGAACTTAAGCCAAATCCAATCAAACATATTGTTAATAGACATGCCTCTCATCAGTATCCTGGTACATAAATTTGACTGTTATTCTTTAGGTTAGATTACCTGAAATTTGATTACTGGACAACAGATTTAAAAATTAAGATCTTGGCGTATATTGTCAAATTGCTTTTTATAGCGTCTGTTACATTTAAAGCTTAACTGAAGTGCATTGAAAATAATTCATTTTGACAGTAAAGCCCTAGAGAAATTCTGCACAAGTTTCTCTTACCTGGATCCTCAGAGTTACCAGGTTCTTGTGTTTTATATAGTAGCAATTACTATTTCTCTCATGACAGGGTTGAATATGTTTAAATATGTTTGAGTCATTTGTATGTCTACTTATTTATATTACATGCCTGACCATTTTCTATTTGATTGCTAAGATTCATCTTATTAATATCTGTTAACCATTTATACATTAGGGGGTCTACTCCTTTTTTCCATTATCTAAAATAGAAATCCTGCCATTTAGAAGAGTGAATATTGAAAATATTTCATATTTTCTTTTTTTAAAAGTCTCACTTCTCAAATGCTTTGCATTTCATGTTAGAATTACCTTATCAATTTTTGCCAAAATATAAAAACTATAATGCCCTGCTAGAGTTTTAATAGGGATTGTGAATTATTGCAGTATTTGGAAAGGATTGCCATTTGATCAATATTTATTCTTCCCATTTATGAACATGGCATTTCTTTCCATTTATTTTTATCCTTTTTAATTTCTTGAAGCACTGTATTAACTTTTAAAATTTATTACTAAGTATTTTAATTTGAGGCCTTTGTGGATGCAATTATTTCTTACTTTTCATTTCAGTTGTTCATTGCTAGGATGTAGAGGTGCAATTTATTTTTCTATTTTTTATTTTTTTGGTTCTGGGGTTTGAAACCAGGATGCTTAACCACTGACCACATCCCTACTCCTTTTTTTTTTTTTTTTTTCTTTTGAGACTGGGTCTCACTAAATTGGTTAGGATTCTGCTAAGTTGTTGAGGCTAGCTTTGAACTCTTGATTTCCCCTACCTCACCCTCCAGAGCTGCTGGGATTATAGGTGTGCGCCACAGCACCTGGCAAGCAATTGATTTTTTGTAGTTATATATCTTCATTTTCTGGCATTATTAAACTCATTTATTAGCTCTATTAATTTAGTTGTGTATTCCTTAGTATTATCTAAATATAAAATCATGTCATTTGTAAATATAGTTTTACTTCCTCCTTAAAAATATGGATTCCTTTCAGTAATTTTATTTTTCTGATAGCAATAGGTAGAAACTGCACTATAATGAATAAAAATGTGACAATGGACACTTTATCCTTGTTCCCAAATTTAGGGGAGAAGCATTTATAATTCACTTTTTAAGTTTGATATCAATTTTTAGTTTTTATAGATTTTCTTTGTCACATTGAGGAAATTCCTTTCTAATTTTATTTATTGCATTTCCTCAAATGCTATGTGTGTGTGTATGTGTGTGTGTGTTGACAAAACTATCATGTAGCTCTTATTCTTTATTAATATGATATAAATGCAATGCAGCAAAGATATATAATAGTTTTAAGTATTAGTTCAGTTTTTTAGCCATTTATTAAGAAATTTCACATCTATATTTTTGAAGGATATTGGTCCAAAGTTTTACTTTCATATGAGGCCTTTCTGTATCTTTGGTGATAGAATAATACTGGATTAATATAATGGGTCAGACAGTGCCTCCCCTTAATTTTCTGAAAGAATTTATGCAGAATTTTTACAATCTTTTCTTTAGATATTTGATAGATACCACTAGGGAAGCCTTATGAATCTGGGCTTTTCTTCAAGGAAAGACTTTTAATTACAATGTAATCTCTTTACTTATACTTCATTTCTTCCCTCCCTCCCTCCCTTTCTCTCTCCCTCCTTTTATTCCTTCCTTCCTTCCTTCTTCCCTCCCTTCCTTTTCTCTCTCTCTTTTTCTCTTTCTCTTTCTCTCCCCCTCCCTCTCCCTCAATCTCTTCCTTCCTTTCTTTTTTTGCTAGAGATTGAACCCAGGGCCTTGCATATGCTAAGCATGTGATCTATCACTGAACTATGCTCTCAGAACTCTTTCAATTATTTTGAGTCATTTTGACAATTTTTTTTCTAATTTCATCTCATTTAAATAATTTAGTGTGTTGAGCCGGGTACAGTGGCGCAAACCTGTCATCCCAGCACTTAGGGAGGCTGAGACAGGAGAATCTCGAGTTCAAAGCCAACCTCAGCAACAGCAAGGCACTAAACAATTCAGTGAGACCCTGTCTCTATATAAAACACAAAATAGGGCTGGGGATGTGGCTCAGTGGTTGAGTGCCCCTGAGTTCAATCTCCAGTACCAAAAATAATAATAATAATAATAATTTAGTGTGTTGGCAGAGTATATTGTGCAATATTACATTATGATTCTTTTAGTTTCTTCATGTTTGGTATTAATGTTATATCTCTTGATCTTGACATTGATAATTTATATCATTTCTTATTTTTTTATCAGTATCACTAAAGATTACTCACTTCTATTTTTTACCTCAAAACCCAACTTTTAGCCTATTTGTTTTTTGTTATTTTGTTCTGTTTTTTCATTTTATTATGCCTCTAATATTAAATAATTCTTTCTTTCTAGTTTTGTTTGGTTTACTTTTCATTTATTTTTCTTAAGATAGAAGCTAAAGTTACTGTTTTTAGAGCTCGAGTTTAATATTACAAATATATCTCTCAGAAGTTACTTGATTGAACAATGTAAATTTTGATGTGTGGTGCATTAATTTCAATATTTTTGAAAATTCCCTTTAATTCTCTTACTTAGAAATATACTGTTTAATTTCTAGATGTTTGGAAAGATGTTGTTTCTGAGAGTTCTATTTGTCGATGCTGATTTGACTCCTCTGGGATCAGAGAACATATGTGTTCTTATTGATTAACTTATTGATTCTTACTGGTTGACCCAAAGTATGTTCAGTTCTGAAGAGTGCTCCATGTATGCTTGAAAATAATATCTATTATGTAGCAGTTGGGTGAAATGGTTTATATATGTGAAGCTGAATATTTGATATTCTTGTTCAAGTCTTATAAACTTGATGAAATTCTATGTATTTGTCTTATCAATAATTGAAAGTAATTGAATTTCATAGCAATTACTATAAATGGTTGATATCCACTTTTAATTTTTTGGGTTTTTTTCTTTCTTGTGCTTAGGTTTCTGTAGATAGGTGAAAACATACGTTATAATGGTTATTTATTTTTGCTATGCCTAAATTTCCCTCTATACCTTTGGTCATTTAAAATTTAGAAATTAGGCATATGAAAAATAAATAACCATTTATTTAGGCATATCAAAAATAAATAACTATTATAAATAATTAAATCTACTTATGACTTTGTATCTGAAGTGTGTGTGTAGTAGGGACTATAGAATTAGTTGTTTTATTTTTTCTTTAACATAATCAGGCTATCACTGATATTTCAGTAAATAATCCATTCACATTTATTGTATTTTTCATGTGATAGAATTTTCATATTCTAGTTTTTTTTGTTTTGTAACCATAGTTAATATTCATTAAAGAGTCACTATGACTAGGTATTTTCTAAATTATTTGCACATACTAGTTGGTTTTTAAAATGTTTTTATTAGTGCATTTTGGTTATACACAGTAGTGGAGTTCATTGTGACACATTCACTTATGCATATAATTTGCTGTATTTAAATCCCCAGGACTTTCCATTTCCCTTTTCTCCTCCCTCTCCCCATTCCCCCATTTTTTTAAGTCTACTGATCTTCCTTCTATTAATTTATTTCTTAAATTAATGCTTTATATATATACAGGTAGAATTCACTGTGGTATATTCATATATGTATATAGCATAATTTGGTCAATTTCATTCCACAGTCTCTCCATTTTTCCATCTTTCCTCCCTTCCCCTCAATCTCCTTTCTCTCCTCTACTCATTTCTCTTTTGCTTTCATGGGAAATGCTGCCCCCTTTTAAATTTTTCTTATTTCCCTCTAGCTTCCACATATGAAAGAAAACATTCATCCTTTCACTTTCTGAATTGACTTTTATTTCACTTGGCACAATGTTCTTCAGTTTCAACCATTTACCACCAAATGCCATAATTTCATTTATCTTATGGATGAGTAAAATTTCATCATGGAGATATGTCACATTTTCTTTATTCATTCATCTGCTGATGGTCATCTGAATTGGTTCCATAACTTGCCTATTGCGAATTGCACTGCTGTAAACTTTGGTATGCATATATCACTACAGTATGTTGACTTTAGTTATTTGGGATAAATACCAAGAAGTGGAATAAATACCAACTAGTGCATTGAGAAACCTCCATTTAGCTTTCCAAAGTGGTTGTTCTGATTTGTAGTCCCACCAACAATGTATGAGTGTACATTTTTCCTCACATCCTTGCCAGCATTTATTATTATTTCTATTCTTGACGATTGCTATCCTAATGAGTGTGGTGAAACTTTTTGAGTTGCCTTTCCCTGATTGATAGAAATATTGAATATTTTTTCATATATTTGTTAGTCATTATTTTTCTTTTTTTTCTTCATTTTTAAATGTTATTATTTTTATCCTTTACTTCACCTTTACTGACTTCTTTAAGTTTAAAGGTTTTCTTTTACTATTGTATTTTAAAAATATGTAATTTTGAGTTATCTTATTATTGGTTGATAATAATAATTAAATTATTATTTGAGGGTTATAACATTCAATATAATCTATTTCAGAATAACATAAGTTTAAATCTTATAAAATGTAGAAAATTGACAAAATTATGTCTCCTTTTTCTTCCTTTTCTTTTTGTTATTATTTTCATACTTGTAATAAGTTCCAAAAACTCTCTATAATTGTTGTTTTATACCAATATACATATTTTTAAAAAATAAGAAGAAGAAATGAGAAAATATACATTTACACAGTCTTTTTTGTTGACCTACATATTTATCATTTCTGGCATTATTCACTTCATGAACATATGAGCTTTTTCTGGGTCATCTCTATTCAAAATGAATTCCCTTTGGTATTTCTTTTAAGGCAGGTCAGCTTGCAAAAAACTGTTTCAGTCTTTGTCAATTAATTCATTTTGACTTCCATTTTGAAGGATAGTGTTGCTGAAAACAGAATGCAGCTTTAAGCCTTGCAATATGGTGTTCTACTGCCTCCAACCTTTTTTTTTTTTTTTTTTTTTTGGTACTGGGGGATTGAACTCAGGGGTACTTGACCACTGAGCCACATCCCCAGCCCTATTTTGTGTTTTATTTTGAGATAGGGTCTTACTGAGTTTCTTATCACCTTGTTGTTGTTGAGGCTGGCTTTGAACTCCAATTCTTCAGTCTCAGCCTCCCAAAGTGCTGGGATTACAGATGTGTGCCACCACGCCTGGCCTCAGCCTTCATTATATTAGATAAAGAGTCTGTGGTAAACTACGTTAATAAGTATAGGAATGAAGCCATATTTTCTGGCCACTTTGAATTTCGTCTTGATTTTCATTTCCACCAGATTCTATCATCTAATATGTGTTGCCATTCTGATTCAGACATCATTGGTCAAATCTGTACAAATTGACCTGCCATGCATGATTAGGTTTTCAGTCAATCCTGGGTACGTAGCTACCTTATCAAACATCGTTTGGTTGTATTTTAGAACTTCCTGCTAACTCCTTGACTAGCCCTGTATTTTGTTGCTTAATTCCAATAGCTCTGTAGATTCAAGCAAATGAAGCCTCCAGATCTCCTTATTTTCTTGCTACTGAGATTACTACTGTAAGTGACCACACTTCATGTCGAGGGAGTCCCACTCACCACTCCTCAGAAACTTCCTGTTTCAAGCCTGCCAAACTTAGCTGGACCATGGCACTGACACAGCTTCCAGGCAGGATGAAAATGAGAGCAGTCCCAGCCAAATATCTCAGACTCTCACTCTTCTTACCGGAAGCTTAGTTGTTTTCATGAACAACAGTTCTCTGTCTGTTCTATGGCTCTTTAAAAAATTCCTGATTGCTGAAAAGGTTGTTTTGAGTGTCTCCTCGTGAATTAATATTGTTCTCTTGGGCAGAGAATTTGTTGACCTTCTCACTCTGTCACAATAGAAATTGCTCTCAGAAAGATAATTTAGTTATTATTATAAAATAGCAACTATTTTTAAAATATAGTTCAGCATGAAGATCTTTATAGTTTCCTGAACAAAATTGCCCACTGCCAGCCAAGCAAAATCTAGACACTCTTGCCCAAGTTCATGGGTTACCACCTTGACCCCTCTTGCCTTTGAAGTCTGTCGCAGATCTTGAATCTGACTTGATTGAATGACATGCTCCACACTTCTCTTTTCTCTCCAGAACACATCATCTTTTCTTATGGACATAGACAGCTCTCTATCACAGTATGATGAAACTCTTACAGATTCCTCGATAATTCATCACTTTTATACCAGGAATATTTCCCCAAATTATGGTCACATCTCCTTCAGGAAAGAGGTTATGCATCAGCCCAAATTCGGCTAATTCCAATCCTTGACCCCGCCCCTAAAAATCACTGAATATTCGTCTCATGAAGCAAGAAAGAAAAAGAAAAAAGAAAAGGAATGTATCTCCCTTGTAGGGGCATCATTGCATCACGTAGAATAAGAGAAATGGTAAGAATGAAGCCTTAAGATAAAAATTATAGATGAATAGTCTTTACTTCCTTAGAAAAATGGTGACTTCATTAATTCTAAGTGAGCCTAGAAAAGGAGTGTTTGGAGCTGGGCGCGGTGGCTCAAGCCTGTAATCCCAACACTCAGGGAGGCTGAGACAGGAGAATCGCGAGTTCAAAGCCAGCCTCAGCAATGGCGAGGCGCTAAGCAACTCAGTGAGACCCTGTCTCTACCTAAAACACAAAATAGGGCTGGGGATGTGGCTCAGTGGTCGAGTGCCCCTGAGTTCAATCCCTGGTACCCCCCAAAAAAAGAAAAGAAGTGTTTGGGATTAAAGACAAAAGATGTTTAAAACAGCCACGTCAGAGGGCTGAGAGAAAACCAGGTTTGGATCATAGATATGAAATGCCAGTAAGAAAATAAAGAAGAGCATAAGCATCCTGTGGAAGGGAGCCCTCTACTAGTGATCTGGACAGGGCATAAGGTAACCAACCTTGAGCCAAAGGAGACTTGGTAGGTTAGTCTAGACTGGAGTGCTACACAAGACATAAATACAGGTTTAGCTTCTAGATGTGCTTCAGGAAGTTGGGCGCTGTTCTCCATAGAAATCTGGCTGGGCTCCCTTCCACCTGTTCTTTACCATCAAGAGTGTGAGTGAGGTATTATAGAAAGCTTTCTCTTCCCATACTGAGGCACAACTACAATCCCTCAGAGGAACATCAAGACTGAATTTCTTAAAGCAGGAAGAATAACACCTCTGTAAACCATAGATTTATATGAAACCGAATCCATGACTTTTCATGATCTTTTAGGTACAAGGTTATCCGTAAGGCATAAGGCCGAGGAAGACTCATGTTTCTTCCCTCCTCCCCTTCCAATTCCCCTTCTCCCTTCCCTTCCCCTTCCTTCCTTTCTTCCTTTCACACTAGGCAAAAAAAAAAAAAAAAAAAAAAGGCGAAAATAGTACTATCTAAAAAGTTTTCCTAAACTAAATGGTTCAAATTTTTAAAATCTGCTCAGATAATATATTTTTCAGATAAATCCTTTCATTCTCATTTTCCTGTTTTTGTTTTATTTAATTTTAAAAAATTAATATGATGAATGTGTGGAATATCAGTGATAGGGATATTAAAATCTTGTGGTATATTTGTGTATTGTTTACCCTTTAAACTTATAGGAATTTTTCTTCCTTGACTCAAAGAATGATTACATACATTTTAGAACACTCTAGTTATTGCTGTTGCCTCCTCACCATCATCATTATCATCATTATTGTATTCTTCTTTATTTATCATTATTTTGATACTAGGGATTGAACCCAGGTATGCTCTGGATATGGCTGAGCTATATCCCCAGTCTCTTTTTTTTTGGTACCAGGAATTGAAATTGGGGTTTGGGGCACTCAGCCACTGAGCCACATCCCGGGCCATATTTTGTATTTTATTCTGAGACAGGATCTCACTGAGTTGCTTAGCGCCTCACTTTTGCTGAGGCTGGCTTTGAACTCACGATCCTGCTGCCTCAGCCTGTCGAGCCCCTGGGATCACATACGTGTGCCACTGTGCCTGGCTTTTTTTTTTTTTGAGACAGGCCTTGAACTTACAATCCTCCTACCTCATCCTCCCAATTCTTTGGGATTAGAGACGTGCGCCAACATGCTTGGCTCCCTAGTTTATTATTAATCATACACTAACGGAAAGTCTATTTTACGGTATGCTGAAGAAAGTATACAGCTCACACTTTTGAAAATGTGTCCTTTAACAAGATACATTCTTTTATACTGCCTTAAATAAATCAGAATGGATTCAAATAATTATGAGTTCAGAATTATCTGCTATAAAGTAAAAGTTGTTTCTATTTAACAAATGAAACACTTAGTTCAATCTTATTTGTCCCTTGTGGGAAAAAATGTATTTTTTACTACCCACTATATCACTCATTCAGTTTATGGCTTGCATAATTTTCCTGCTTTCCTGTACTATTTCACAATTGTCAATTTAAAGATTTCATCACCTAACATAGCCCGGCTTTTCAGCTTGTTGTCAAAAACACTCAATAAAACAAAGTGGACATAGAAGCCAGTAATACACACTTCATAAAGATTAAAATAATGGCAACAATCTGTCTCATCCTTTGCTCATATAATTCCTTCCTGTTATCTCTAGTCTCTTTATTTTCCTCTCTATAAACAACATTTTGATGTCTGTAAAATTTGGAATAATCTCTAATTTTGATTATTACTCTTTTGATAAAACCAAATAAGTTTCAGGGTACAATTTCCTGGATATTACAAAGATCAAATTTATTAAGAATCCTGTCTATGACTTAAAAATAGATATTGGAGAAACACTCCAGCATTATCCTAAAAAAAATATGACACTGTATCTTGTAGTAGGCCATAAGGGGACGAAGTGAGTATTGGCAGAGGGCCAGAGAATTGTGTTAACTTCAAGAGCAGAGGTGATTTTTAATGTTTTAACATTATTCATGAAATATTGTATATATAATTTGTACTCACAATAACAAGCATACTCTCCAAGGAAACATTAAAATAAATAGCTTCTTTAACTCTTTTGTACCTTGATCATATCTTATTTTGATGAACCCATAAAAAGGGAATGTAAGATTGATGTTGGACAGATCAGTAGGGCAATCATGTAGTTTATTATCTATTTATGACTCTGAAAGATCAAAGGATGTTTTTATGCACATAGCTTGGCAAATGTATTTTGCCACACTCAGATATATTCCAAGTGATTTCAGTGAGGAAGTGAAAAGTTCTGGCATTATGCCTGAATTGCTATTTGGCAAGACATTGAATGATGGTGAGATGGAGGAACACAGTAACATACTGTATTCCATGTATATATACACACACTCTATATATGTGTGCACACATTCCCTGGTATATAGGAAACCTGTGACTGTATACACACCATGTAAATATGCTAACCTATTACATAATCAGGATAATTAGACAAAATTGTGGTTTCTGAATGCATCAGTAAAACTCAGTACTTGGAAGGAGAGCATTATTCTTCCATATCACAACAATTTTAAGAAAATTGTGAGTGAAATTTTAACCACTACTACACTACAGATTTTAAAATATGTGTTTCCTAATATAGTCTGCATGCTTTTAGTTTAATAGTCTAAAATTCTGAAGAATGTGCAAGTTGAGTTCCATTACACTGTAATAGAAATGAGGTTAAAATAAGATATGGTTCCTACCAACAGACTGGAACTTCCCAACCTCTCAGAACCCCTTATCTCTGGCCATGTACCTACAAAATTTTG
The DNA here is from genome assembly GCA_004024805.1 of Geosciurus inauris. Classification (NCBI taxonomy): domain Eukaryota; kingdom Metazoa; phylum Chordata; class Mammalia; order Rodentia; family Sciuridae; genus Geosciurus; species Geosciurus inauris. The sequence goes on from PVHX01002821.1 coordinate 61,561, forward strand.
TTATATGATGGGGATATGAATATTATATGATCTGGCTGAATGTTCCATTATCATAAAGAACTCAATTTTTAGTATTGTCAAAATGATCTAGTATCCCAATAACAAAAATGCTTTTGGGTTAAAATTAGAATTTTAAAAAGATTAACTTTTAATTAACTTTTTGCTATGTCAAAATTATTGCTTTCCTCTTACTTCTTAAATATAAGTAGATACTAGAATTGTAGTATCCCATTTCTGGGTATATATCCAAATGAGCTGAAATGAGCATACCAAAGCAAAATCTGCACACTCATGAATATTTTGGAATTTTTCACAATAGCTAAGATATGGAATCAAGATAGGTTCAAAACAACAGATGAATGAAAAAAGGAAATATGGTGTATATGCAAGTGCAATTTTATTCAGCCATGATGAAGAATGATCTTGTTATTTGTAGCAAAATGGATGAAATTGGAAGACATTATGCTAAGTGAAATGAGCCAGACACAGAAAGACAAGTACTACATATTCTCTTTCAAGTGTTTAAAAGGAAATAAAAAGTCAACCTGACTAATAATAATGATTACTAGAGATTGGTAAGTAGGGTAGTAAATAAAGAAAGGCTGGATTTGATTATTGCAAGTTGTGTGCATGTATGGAAATATCCAAACTGAACACCAATAATATATAAAATAATACGTGGTAATGAAATAATCAGAGTATCCCAGAATTTCTTGAAATATGATGCAAAAAATATATTAATTATTGCACCATCAACAGGGGTCACTTCAGAAACAACCGCTCCATGAAATATATTTGGGGAACATTGTGTCAAATAATGTTAAAGGATTTCTACAGGTCAGATACTAATGTATTCACACTCTCCAATGAACTGTCCCAACATTTCTCAGCATTATCTGTCAATAATTCTATTTTTCATAGTTTCATGAGTTTGGTGCAGAACATACCTGGGTAGTTCCCCAATTATTGAATGGATCTACCATTGCAGTGATAATTTATAATCTTTTTATAGCCAGTTGTTGATTTGTCACATTCTGTTACTGATTTTACTAATCATGTACCTAAATTCTCTTATCAAATTCTTAAAACATTCCAGGAAAGTGGAATTTGAGGAAGTCAAGCAAATGCCTGGTAGCAGAAGACTAGTGACAGAGGCAGAATTTGAACCAGGCTTACTCAGTGTCAGGGGCTATTTTAAAAATCATATCCAAAGAGGATATCAACCATGCACATGCAAAGGAGGAAACCAACCATGCAGCAGCCCCCCATCTACCAAGGGGCTGCTGTCCCAGCCTACTTCTGTCTAGAGACAACAGCCAGGACTGGGGAGACTATCCCCAAGGTCCATGCAAGCCCAGTTACACCAGAGTCCATGAGGTATTGGTAACCTGCCACGACACTACAAGATTATATGGTAGAAATTCTAATAGCTCAGATTGGTACTGCCAGACAGGAAGACACATAAACAACATGAAAAAATAAGGGAAGAAAATGCCGCAATCAAACTAAGATGCTACAATAATAGAATCTATTGACAGCACAGTAGATGAAATGTCAGAGAAGGAGTTCAGAATGTACATAATTAAAATTATCTTTGAAGCACAGAATGATATAAGAGAGCAATTGCAGGCAACAATTGATCAATCCAACAGAAAGATTAGAGAACAAATACAAGGAACAAAAGATTACTTCAAGAAAGAGATGGAGACTCTGAAAAAAGAAAAAAAAAAACAGCAACTAGAAATCTTTGAAATGAAGGAAACAATAAACCAAATAAAAATTTAATAGAAAGCATCACCAGCAGACTAGAGAGCTTGGAAGACAGAACCTTAGATAATGAAGACAAAATATATAATCTTGAAAATAAAGTTGACAACACAATGAAGATGGTAAGAAACCATGAACAGAATTATGGGATAACATGAAAAGACCAAATATAAGAATTATTGGAATAGAGGAAGGCACAGATCTACAAACCAAAGGAATGCACAATCTCTTCAATGAAATAATATCAGAAAATTTCCCAAACCTGAAGAACGAATTGGAAAATCAAATACAAGAGGCTTAAAGGACACCAAATGTACAAAACTACAACAGATCCACACCAAAGCATATTATAATGAAAATGCCTAGCATACACAAGGATAGAATTTTAAAAGCTGCAAGACAGAGGTTCAGATTATATACAGGGGTAAACCAATTTGGATTTCAGCAGATTTCTCAACCCAGACCCTCAAAGCCAGGAGATCCTGGAACATCATATACCAAGCTCTGAAAGAAAATGGATGGCAACCAAGAATCTTATATCTAGCAAAATTAAGCTTCAGATTTGATAATGAAATAAAAATCTTCCATGATAAACAAAAGTTAAAGGAATTTATAGCAAGAAAACCTGCACTAGAGAACATTCTTGGCAAAATATTCCACAAGGACAAAATGAAAAACAACAATGAAAATCAGCAAAGGGAGGAACTATACTAAAGGAAAAGCCAATCAAAGGAGAAACCAAGTCAAATTAAAAACCAAAAATAAACCAGGAATACAAACCATATTTCAGTAATAACCCTGAACATTAATAGCCTGAACTCTTCAATTAAAAAACATACACTGGCAGGTTGGCTTAAAAAAAGGACCCAACAATATGTTGCCTTCAAGGGACTCATCTCTTAGAAAAAGACATCCACAGACTGAAGGTAAAAGGATGGGAAAAAAAATCACTCAAATGGACCATGTAAATTTAAGTAGGCGTTTCTATCTTCATATCAGATAAAGTATATTTCAAACCAAAGAGTCAGAAGGGATAAAGGAGGTCACTTCATACTTCTTAAGGTAACCATACATCAACAAGACATAACAATTGTAAATATCTATGCCCCGAACAATGGAGCATCCACATATATCAAACGAACCCTTCTCAATTTTGAGAATCAAATAGACCACAACACAATAATACTGGGTGACTTTAACACATTTCTCTCACTACTGGACAGATTTTCCAAACAAAAAATAAACAAAATAATTTATATAAGAAATAATTTTATCATTTTGGAGTATTTTTATCTCAGTATAAATCTTCACTAGAGCAGTGATGATGAGAAAAAACATTCTATCTACTGTCATACTCTATACCAACTTACATGTTGTGACTGGGTCACTGTTGCCAAGTGGCTTCTGGTTCCAGATATATTAGATATAGTGCATTTCTTTACTTTTTTTTTGAGGCTCCAAATATTGGCTAATGTTTATAAAACATTAAGACTAAAAGAACCAAATAGTATACATTAAATGTTGACTGGGGGGTAAGAAAACATAAAGGATATAAAGTAGAAAGAAAATAGAAAGCTTTGCCATTAGAATTCATGACAACATACAACCAGTGTGCTATCAATTTCTTGGTCTAATTTTAATAACACAAGATTGTCCCTTTGCATATATATATATATATATATATATATATATATATATATATATATATATATATATATATTTGGTACTAGAGATTGAACTCAGGGGTACTTAACCACTGAGCCACATCTCCAGCCCTATTTTGTGTTTTATGTAGAGACAGGGTCTCATTGAGTTGCTTAGTGCCTCGCCGTTGCTGAGGCTCGCTTTGAACTCACGATTCTCCTGTCTCAGCCTCCCTAAGTGCTGGGATTACAGGCTTGTGCCACAGTTTGTCTTTTTATATTTTTAAGTGAGTAATTTGGGGAAAAGTTTGAGCATAAAATCCAGAATGTCACCTGAACACTGGTATTTCTTGTCCTGTTTTTATACCCATGCATGTGAAGTGAAAGGTAAAGGTTTGTGTGAGATTTTGTATTACACATACTGTAATTGTGTGCATATATAAACAGTAGGTTAATGTTTTTAGAAAGCCTTGGAGGTCAAAAGTTGTTCTTGCATGTCATTTTGTCCATAATGATAGCTCCAAGTCTGGGATTGAAAGTACAATATGCATTTCAAATGGGACCAGTAAGCACAAATATTGTGTTTGAGCTTCTAAGGTTTTCAGATGCTTGAGAAGTAAGTTAATTACTGATTAAGATGTTATTCAACTGGACTGACTCATAAAGCTAAAGAAGGAAGATGAAAATGTGGTAATATATACAAAATCTGACAACACCATGGAGAGAGACAGTATTACCTGGAGGTATGGCAACTCAAGGCTTATCACTGCATTGCTATCATAAATCTATATATACATATATATATGTATCTGTGGAATATATGTACACATGAATGGATATATTCACAGATATACTCCTTATACACACATGTATATACATATATTTATGTATATGCTTCTAGATTTAACGTGTGTGTTTTGTGACATGTAATTCAAATGTGCTTCATCCTCTGATTATTTGTAGAATCATTACAGAAGGCCTAAGAAAAATTCTCTTTGTTACTACTATTCACTGATTACATTTGTGTTACTCTGAAAGTGATCATTTATAGGTACAACATTGTGATCAAAATTGCATCAAAATATATCAGAACAGTATGCTCTAAAGTGCATGAAAAAAATCTATCTGTGTCCTTATAGGATTAAGAAGCATCATGTGACTAAATGTTTGAATAAGAAAACTGCTGAATTTCTCAAGCTTTATATAACTTGAAATCATAGTCCTTAAATGTTGCTGTTACTAGTGAATCTGTGTTCTTTTCTTCAACTTGATCACATTTTTTTGTTAAATTCCAATTGATATACCCATCAGAAAATCCCTATTAGTTTTTAAGTTTCATTTTATTCTTTAATCAAATTACTGTGCATGTTTATGGAGTATAACATATTTTGATGCAAGTATGTATTATATAATGATTAAATCAAGGTATTAGCATTTGTGTCATTTTAAAAACTAATCATTTCTTTGTGGCAAAAACACTCAAAATTCTTTCTTCCATATTGTGAAATATAAAATATTATTAAACTACAATCACCCTATTGTACAGTAGAACACCAGAACTTATTCCTCTTATCCAACTGCAATTTTGTAATCTCCCTTCCATCCTACCCTTTCCAGGAATTTTTTTAAAGTAGACAGTAATCTAGGCTTCAGTGAGGAAACTCTTTGCTTAATCATTTGAGATAAAATGTACCCACATGATTATTAAGCAACTCAGAGGGTATTAGCACTCTCCCCCGCATATACACACAAAACAAGACTTTATTTTATGTTTTCCATATTTTTTGTGTTTCAGAGAACATACTCCTATAAAAGGACTTCTCTTAATATGACTTTAAATGTGAAGTCTTTCCTAAAGATTCCAGTTCAGATGAGGCCTTAATACCTTTACTGCAGTGTATAAGAGCTTGCATAAAACTGCCTAGATATGAATTCTGAGCACTTATTAACTGTGCAACCTCAAGTAAAGTTAATGAATTTAACTGTGTCTCATCTTCTTAGTCTGTAAACTAAACATGGTACTAATTAATTTTTCAGAAGTTTGCTGAGAATTAAGTGAATAATATATATAAACACCAAGAATAGGGGCGAACAAATAGTTAAGCAGTATGAAAATTGTGTCAAGAGAATACTAAAACCAATTGCTATGTTGTCTTGATATTGTCAGTCCTGGCCACTTCTCTCTCATGGACCCCTCGACACTTACTTTCTGCCTGCTATTAGGCAATCCCATTCATGTTAGATGAATGGGATTTACCTATCTATAGATGAGCAGGGGCCTTGTATTTAAGGATGTTGTGATGTCTTGTTTTTCCCTGGAGACATAGAACTCTTAGCCCTTATATGCCTTCTCTCAAAATATAAGCGAAGGAAAAAACCTTACTGTGAAAAAGCCTGACAAACACTAGATGATCAAGGTCAACATTATTTATCATAAGCTGTGTTGATCGCATATACTCTTAATATGATGCGACGCAAATGGCACTTTACCTTTGTGCACTTCTTTCCCAAAGTCCACAGTTGAATCATAAGAAACTCATCAGAAAAATGTACATAAGAGATATTGTACAAATGCCTCACTGCAACCCTTCAAAACCATCATGTTCATCAGAAAAAGGAAAGTTTGAGAATCCATCACAACCAAGAGGAAACTAAGGAGACATGATGTCTAATATAACTTTGAATCCCAGATGGGATCCTAAACTAGGAAAATAAACAAAAACAAAACACAAAAAACAACAAAACAAACAAACAAACAAACAAAACTAAGACTTTTTTTAGTTTTTTAATAATCCTGATAGTAGCCAGGCATGGTGGCACAGGCCTGTAATACCAGGGGTTAGGGAGGCTGGGGCAGGAGGATCATGAGTTCAAAGCCAGCCTCAGTATAAGAGAGGCTCTAAGCAATTCAGTAAGACCCTGTCTCTAAATAAAATACAAAATAGAGCTGAAGATGTGGCTCAGTGGTTGAGTACCCCTGAGTTCAATTCCCAGTACAAACAAACAAACAAAATCCCTGTGGGAAAAAACTGAGGAAATCTCAGTAAACATATATGGACTTTATTTTAGTTAGTTAATGATATGTAAATATTGATTCATTAATTTTTACAAATGTGGCTGTGATAATTTAATCCTTTAGAGGAAACTGAGTGTCGGAAATATGAGAACTCCTTGTACTATCTTTGAAATTTTTTGTATAAACCTAGAACAATTTTACAATTTTATAATTTATTTTTAAAAATGTCCCTGTCTGCCTCAGAGTCATGATGATGAAATTATTTCAATTTCACATGACCCCTGAAAGACCAAGTACCCAGACTTGACAAATGATTGCTTTTCTGTTCAAGAACTTTGCAGATTAAGCAAACCAATGAAAACAAAAAATCACAATCACTGACACAACTTTAACATTCTCCTCAGCATCTGTAATGGGGATGTAAATGATTCGGATAGCAAGCTTCCCAAGCTAGACTAATAATAGTAAGCTAATATTGATGGAGCCCTTTCTGTAGGCTAGCTCCATGCTAAATTCTTCCCATGGATTAGGTATTAGAAGCTGTTCAAGAACCTGAGCAGAAGATGTTCCAGTTCAGATAGGTAAATTGGTATTCAATAAGCATCTCCATTGGGTTTCCTGGCAAGAGTTGTGTGACACATAACATTGCACATGGTACCCAGTGGGACGTTCTACCTGTAGTGAAGAACATATTCTTAACTCTTCAGAAAGACAGAAAGAGTATCCACTGTTACCTGCATTCCTGCAATACAATTAAGTCATTTCTCAAATTCCTGAGGGTATTATGATCAAAGAACTTAATGAACTCTACTTTTTTTGATAGATGCTGGAATTTTTGAAATACACTAGAGGGAAATTTATTTGTTAATTATTTTAATGTTTCATGATCATTCTTAGTTAGATCTTCAGAGAACACTGAGGAGAAAATGACTAGTAAATCAAATCACTGATTTATTAGAACCTGAACAGCACCCAAAGGTCAGAAAGACTCTATGCTTGGTCTAAAGCTCTCCTGGAGTCATCTTCAAATTCTTAATAATTTTTAAACAAGAGCCTCCATCTTTTCATTTTGAACTGGGCTCCACAAATTATGTTGCCAGTGCTGTACATATGTTTTATGTCTGCTGTTTTCAAATGAAGTTATACATCCAAATTTATCTTGCTAACTCCTTGTGTTCTTGAGAATTGAAGTTTAACCTAATTCTAAATGTCAAACATTCCAAATCAAGTGGGTTCACTAACAGGACTCAACTCCTATCTTTCTATCTTTCTATTGCCTTTCAGCAAACACTAAATATATGGCCCTGGGCAAATAGAAGCACTGGAATGGAATGAGATTTTAATCATAGATATGGCACTGTCAAACAAACCAGGAGGATGTTATCAATGCACTGTCATTTTCATATCTGGCCTGCTCTAAAAATAGAATATCTGGTGGTTGGCCTATAATCAAGGTGCATAATTCTGGAACTGAGAGTGGTCCAAGAGAAAGGACATTATGAAACCATATGGCAGAAATATTTTAAGGCCATTTATCTGCAACTGACTGTGCTCACCTGAGCCAGGTGATCTCCAAATTTTTGAATAAATCAAAATAAATTACCTTTGAAGAGTATTTGTGGGCCAACATTGGAAAAAAATTTTGAAAGGGCACCACACAAAGTTTTTACACCAATAAAGGAGCCTAATACTAGTTTTGAATTTGAACCAGATAGAATTCTTATATCCCTCAAAGTGTTACTATTTTTTCTTTTTGCTTTCTGTTGTAAAACTGAAACTCTTGGCTTACATGACTCTCTACCAGTATGTTTGCAATGTCAAATCCTTGAGGACTGAGGAAAGAGTGGAGAAATCTGCTGAGAATGTTACCAGAGTGAAACATGTTCCTTAAATATGGATATTTGATGAATTTGGTAACTAGCACCATCTAAAGAACTTATGACTTTGGAACCATGAACCACATGGAGATATTTAGTCGTGCAATCACCACTTGGATTGAACTAAAGAATAAACTGTTTTCAGCTTTTGACTGTAGTGGAGACTCTCATTTATGCTTCTTTCTTCCATGTTCCTCCTGCCTCCTTGCACTTCTGTCCTCCTTCACACTGTGCCCTCTGAGGCCCTGCTTCTCCATGGGCCAGCCCCTGCTTAGGTAGCTGAAGGCCTCTAATGAGGGTGGCACTGGCACTCTAGCCTCACAGGGATGGCCTTGGCCACATGGTCACCTCAGAGCATGCTCGCAGAGGGTTTCTTCTCACCCCTGTCAAGCTCTTCGCTTGAGTTCAAACCTTGTAACAATTAACGTAGAAAAACTTTGCTGGGTTATTTACTTGTTATCTCTGCCAGCAGAGAAATTTTCTACAACATAGCCTGCAAAATTTCTTCTAAAGTTAATTGGCAGAGAATCTGCTGGTATTCTAGAGAAAATTGTGGGACACTGTCAGACGCTTTTCTTTGGGCTTTCAATGCAATAATTAAAACATTCTCCTCTTTACTTTTTTCTTTTTTCTCTCTCAACCCTATTTAACTTGATCCCACCTGCATGAAATTAACACAGAACAGACTCATTTTCTTAATTGGTATAAAATAACCAAAATAGTTCTATGTAGTATGTATGTGTCAGTGTGTCTGTTGGGCTCAGTTTTCATGTCTAGATTAAATTATCACACTCAGCTCTGAGTAGAGAATCATCTAGTCTGGTCTCAGGAGGAAATGGCCACTGCTTAGATCTCCTATTACTGGTAGGAGCCAATTAATAGGACGGTAAAGGGCCCAGGAAGTAGAATTCCCCTCTCAGCCCTCAAATTGATGATCAACATCAACCACATTTTCCTTCTTGGAAATGTGGATTCAAAGATGTTAAAATAACTGGATAGACTTGAGTCAGCTGAGAGGTCCCCACATAGAATTAGGTCTGGTAGCTGTACACATGAAAGATAAAGGACAGGACACACAGTCGTGGGGAGAAAGTCAGAAATGTTTATTGTCCTGAGAGATCAGAAAATAGCAGCAGCAATTTTCTACACAATTTAATTAAAAATATAATTAATTATCCTTTCAGTATGATCAGTTCTTTATTTTATGTTCTTTGATTTACTAAGATCTCTAGCAAAACGATGTGGAAGAATCTCATAAAATACTCTATTCCTCTTATTTGTGCTTGCTTAAATGAACTTCTATTTTTAAAATGATTGACTACTTAAATGGGGCACTAAGAAACATATTGCAGTGGAGGCCATCCTCTGACTTCTTTAAATAAGGAGAAATACAAAAGGAAAAAAATAGGAGACAACATATTGATTAGAAACCTGCATATCCTACAATCGTCAATTTTCCTTCTCACACAACCTCATGAAGTAGCTATAACTATACTATTATAGATGGGGATACTGAGATAATCAACGTCAAATAATACGTACAAAGTAATTGGAGAATCTAAGAATTAAATGAAAATTTCCTGAATTCTGAATCCCAGTCTTTCCATTATGCAACATTGTTTAACTACAACAATAACAAGATTAATGAAAAAAGTGGGAAGAGAGATAGAGAATCTAGCACTGATTGAGTTCCTACACATAATGTCAAGTTGTATGTTAGATCACTCAGTCATGAGGACAACATGGCAAAGCAAAACTGACAATTTTTATATATGAAAAAAAATTAAGCTCAGAAAATTCATCAAAAATCACAGCAAAATGTAGAGCAAAGATTTATGCTAAGCCAAATTGATTTCAATACATTAGCTTCTACACAACTGTGGTTTGGTCCTAAAGAACCATTCATGCCAAAACAATTATTTGTACAAATGAACAATTACATAATTATATGTACATATATATCTGTATATATGCACATACTCATATGTTTATATGTAAAAATAGCATGGCATTGTAAACAAAATATGAAGAATATGAACTTGAAGAGGGCCATCATAAAACAATTTCAACAAGATTAGAGAACTTGAAAGCAATGGAAAAGACTGATGTACAGAAGAATGGAGGAAGCCATGCATTTGCCCACCCAGAAGTCACTGCAGCATACAAGGAGCCAATGTGCCCAGCACAACCTCCAGGATGTTTCTGATACAGAGATGACAGGTACGGCAAAAACCAGTGTGAAGTTTGCTCAATACTTCTATACATTATAGTATTTCCTTAGGTTTTCTGCAAAATGGGCATGTTTGATAGTATATCTATAATAAAGTGTTTGTTTGAATATGTCTGTTTCTATTTATTAACATAGTAAATACTGTAAAAACCAAATTCATATATGTTGAATGTTTCTTAATGTTCTAAGTTCTTTAAACATATTTCTCAATTTATTCTTATCACAATTCACTAGCATGTTGGTATTAATCCATATTTTTAAGTAAAGAAAACTGAGGTTTATAGGTTTAGGGAACTTGTATGAATGCACATATCTTTTTAGAGACAGGATTCCAGTACAGCCTTATCTCACTCCCAATTCAGTGCTCTTTTCACTGTTATTTTCAGTGCTTCCAAGCACTAGCCTGATAACAGAAGCTTTTATTTTCTAATTGTTAACAAACAAGTCATGTTAATGTCATGAGAAGCCACTTTGGAAATTTTGCAATTCTGAATTTATATTAACAGAAGACCACAGTTTCATTCTACTATAACTAAATAACTAAATAAAATCTGTATCTCTGTGTGTATGTGTGTGTGTAAAACCAAAATAAGTTCAGCTGTTTGCACAGCACATGGCACATAGTAGGGCCATAATAGTTTCTTGTTGAATAAATATATGAACAATTAGAGAACTCTTGATTGGATATTGCTTTTCTTTTCCTATTTTTAACTTGCCAATTAAGCAAAATCCAGCAAATTTTAGGCCAATTATTAATGTTGGGAATGCTTTCAAGAGAACAATGCTTTTGAAAACAAAGAACAGAGTCACTGGTGTATGGTGGTGCAGCCTTTTGTCCTTCTGCAGCCAGTTGATTATTAAGCTTACTGATTAGCTAATCAGCAATTAATTTAATTATCAATGATATTTACATATTTGGATTTTTGTAGTCATTAAGCAGACCCACTGCCCACCCCATTCCTTTACATCTGAAAATAAAAGGGTTAAGAAAAGAATATAAGTAGCAAATTAAGCTATGAAATGCAAAAGGCAAATGAACCAGACTGACTTATAATGAGAGATTACATATAAAAGAAGAATGAAATTACTTGAAAACTCAGAGAAGGATGGGCTGTTTCTCTCTATGGAACTTTTAAACTTTGAGTTAGAGGTTATGTATAAATGCACATCTGTACACAATTTATAACAAAACACGGGAATTTGGAAACCTGATCATACATTCAGCAAATGCAGCTGCTGGTTGAAGCCCACATGTCCCTGTAATTCCCATGGTAGTTGGTAGCAGTAGGGGAGGGGTGTCGGAAGAATATTTTAGCATCTTTGGTTTCAGTTTTGTTTAACCTGAAATTACACTGAAAATGCTGCGTTTCAACTAAAAACTAACATGCATTCTCCAGAAAGAACAAAAAAGGTATAAATTATGTCTGATTGAACAAACACAACTCCACTGTTGAACAGCCAGTCAATGGAGAGGGCAGGGAAAGGCAATGGAGCAAGGTAATGTGTAATCTCACCAGTCAATGGACTGTGGGCAGGCTGGGCGGCCCATCGCTGGAGGTGTCAGGGAGATAAATAGCAGAGTGTCCTCCTCAAAAATATGATTAATACCCTCCTCGGTCCACTGCTGAAGATGTAGTGGGTGCAGCTGGTCTGGACAGAAGTTGCATAGAGGGAAAATCCAGGACGATGGCAACAGAGCAGAGAGGGCAAAGAGGAGGACAAATAGCCATAAGAGTGGGAGTGCTGAGGCCTGACGGGGGCGGAGGGCTCTGTGCTGGCCAGAGGTCTTCTCAAGCTGCAGCTTAAGTAATGCTTAAGGTCATCTCACGCACTTGCACCTGAGCCCCAAAGGCCATGATCTTGGGAGGAAAAGACAAGCTGATGTTGAATCTGTGTGGAATATAGATGCCACCTTGGAACAGTGAATGATCTTGAAGAATTGTGGTATTTATGGTATGACGGCTGTGTGACTAGTACTCTCCCTTCAAACTTTATTTAATCCTCACAGATCAGCATAGGTAATGGGAGTTAGTTTCCTCTTTTTCAGAGGAGGAAATGGAGGTCCAGAGAAGTTAAATAATTTGCTCAAAGTTACATATTTAACAAGTCGATTAGGGGTTCAGGGCTTCCATTCTTCTTGCCAATCAGAAATAATAATTAAAAAACCCCTTGATCAGAGCTCATTTTGGCTATTTTCTATTGGTTCTACTTATTATGTCTTCTGCCCTTGCCTTCAAACGGTTTTGGCCAGAATTGTCTTTTATCCAATTTCCTCTTACTTTACATATAAGGATGTCAACAAAAGACTTTTAAAATTTCTCAGTATATAAATTTTGTTGTTTAATTGTACACATAAACTCACAAGCCTACAAAAGCTGCCTGTACGGAAACAAATGAAAATGTTCTCCCATTTCCTTGTAGAAGGTAGGGGAATTTTCTGCATTGTGCAAGTATAATTGTTGCATTTTCTTTGTCATGTAATCTATTCTGAATGGTCAAGATACTGCAATAAGCCCAACAAAAAGCTGTCCTCTCCTAGCATGCCACAGAACTGTAATGTTCTTACTCAGAAGAATTACAAAAGAAAAATCTACTTACACCTAGAATGCTGGTTTACTTTATGTTATTTTTTGAAATGTGTGAACTGAAGTCAGATTTTTAAAACTTGAAATTTCAGTGAAGAAAATATTTAAGGCCCAAGTAAACTCTACCTAAGACTTGTCGCAAATTATGTTCAATAAGGATATGATGAATCTCATAGAAAGGGTTACTATATGAGAAGGTGAAGAGGAACAGGAATTCTGAAAGATAAAGTTGACAATAACATCCTAAGCATGGTGACCATGGTGTCTTGCTTTTGAGCAAATGGAAAGATGTTGGAGGAAAATCTCCATTTCATAATCCAAAAGGTTTTGGTGATCTGATCTCAGTAATTTTGACACAGCATTTCCTGGGTGTTCTAGTTTATGCTCTGCATAGTCTTCCAACATGTGAATTTTAGAATATTTTCATCATTGCTCTCTGTAGTAGGACTTTCCAAAATGTAACGTGCACATGGATCACTTCAAGCCTTGGAAAAATACTAATTCTTATTTAGTAGTTCTGATGTGGAGCCTGTGATTCTGCATTTCTAACAAACTCTCAGGGGACTTTGATGTCACTAGTCAATGGATGTATCCCAGATTTTGGTGGAGCCAGAATTTTCAATCAGGGATGTTTGACCACAAATACTTCCTTCCTACATCAGTGTCTCTCAGATGAGGCCAGGCTACTCAGTTCAAAAATATTTGTGACATCAGTTGAAGAAGTATTAAATATGAAGTAGGGAGTTATGTTTCTGAAGTGAAAATCCACATCTCAGACAAACTGGTCTCTTCATAAGAATGACCTCTGATGTCTCTTTGAGTTAATGTCACATGGGAGGACAAAAGGAAGACATTTTTGAAGTGTCCATAGATAAAGTTTATTCACATAAAATGCCATGGCAATACAGAAAACCAGGCAGATGAGACCAACCACCTACGGAGCAGGATAGATCCTGTTGGCTGCAGTCACAGATGTTAAGAATGCAAGTGTTTATTGGAACAATCTAGTGGATAAGATCTTATCCAAGTCCCCAAATCAAGAACTCTCCAGAGTGTCCCCTCCTCATTTAAAGTTGGGTTAATAACACCTTCCTCCAGTACCTTCTAAAGCTTTTCCAACACATGAACCTAAGACGGCACTGATCTGACTCTGAAGCCACCTCTCCACAGAACGTTCTTGGATTTGCTTACTAAGGATAAATCCAATGGCTGAATCTTACCTCATTTTCTTATCCTGTACTCTTTCAGACATATCCACAATCCTTAAACAGCCCAAAGATGCAGCTATAAATAATGAACACTACCAATCCTAAAATAGCTCTACATTTTGAGATTTTGATATTATAGCCATTCTTGTTAGCTCTAATCTATCATTGAATAGTCATTTGTTTCTTCATGTTTACCCACATATATTTTTCTGGTTCCCTAGCTTAAACTATAATCTTCAAATACCATCAATATTGCCTATAATTTTGTACATATAAACACATATGTAGTAATAGATATTAAAATATTTATATATACACATTTATGCCTATTTGTGCATATACAGTCATTTTTCCACTTGACTATAGTCTAAAAAAAGATGAAATAGATAAATGGATGGTTTCAATGCCAAGTTATTTTGGGAAGTATTATGATCTCAAATGATATATTGAAAATTGACAAAGATCTAAAACCTCCTGATAAAAATATATATTAGACGTCCTCTAGCTTAGCATTTCTAACAAGCTTGTGAGTGTTCTTTTGTTTGGTTGTTTTAATGCGTGTTTATAAAAGGCCTATAGGACAGTATCCTGTAAATTATCGCTTAGGAAATGAATATTATGTCCTCGAATTTATTCCTAGCTTATGGTGGATATAGTGCAAAATAGAGGACAAACTTGAACTTGGTTTGGATAATCCACAATCTTTAAGGTCATTGCTGCAACAATATATCCTATTCATAGAAGTGTGAGTTAAATAGTGTCCTCTCATATTTTCTTTTGGGGATCTTTTCTGAAATAAATGTGTGTCTAATCAGTTGGTTTCTTTACAAAAACGATATAAACTTAGACACTTTAATTAAAAGGTAAGGCAATTTAGTTTCTGGATATTGAGGCTTAATTATATGTGCATATTCATAAGCACATCATATAGCTATGTACAGTACATGTTTAGCATGACATCCAAAGTGTGTTGTAATTGTTAAAAATATAAGAATTTATTTACTATAACATCATGCAAAAATTATGTAAAAATTATCAAAATTTATATTAGTTAAATTTTTATTCATTATTATCTGTGGTACTGCTTGATCATTTGGCCAAGGCTTTCAGGTTCCAGGTCTATTAACACTAAAAATAACACAAATTCACACAGCTAGTGACAGAGCAATGGGAACCAAAAATAGGCCAGTCCTACTCTGGCCATTTCTCCATGTTTTGATTGTTTTTGTGATCCAATAGGATGGGTTGAAAAGCAAACCTTAAATTCTTATGTAGTATTGGAAATTTGGCAAGATGAAGATGATTCCTTAGGACAAAATATGAATTTGATGCTTTCTCAGAGTTTTGATATAACCAAAATGAAGTGAAAAATATGAGTTGTTTAAATATAAACAGAAGTAGTTTAAGTTCATTTAACAAAAAAGCTATCTCTTATTTGACTTACACAAATAATTATATGGCTCATCATGTAAATAAACTACATATATTGAAATGATTTTCAGTATAGTTTTAGATTTTAATTTTAGGACTTTGCAAGGGGGCTTAGTATTTGGAGGTACTCCCACAGCATTTGGAAAATATTTCACTCTATAGAAGGGATAAGGAAAATATGACACCATTTTTGCACTTTCTTTCCTGAATACATGATTTCTTCTTAAGTAAAACACTAAATAAATTCACGGACTCAGGACCCACGCTAAAACTCAATGCTTTCAAAGGCCCTGCTTAATGAGGAATCTTTTAAATGTCACATCTACAGTGCAAATTAACCAATATTGCATAGTAAAATTCCCTCAACAAGAAATCTGGTCAATGGTTTATGACAAAAAAATTAATGCTTTCTGTCAAGAAGAAGGGTTAAGTTTAGTATTAATCATAAAATGACCTTTAATTGCCAAACAAAAGCACTTTGTTATTTCACTACAATCCTGAACTCACCCTGAGCACTGAAAAAAAAAGTCATAATTTGCTTAGTATAAATATATTAAAGTATTAAGCCCGCTCTGCTACTCAATTAGTAAACATGTCAAGGGGTGGGTGAGTTATTCATGGTTCAGAGGGCCAGCCCCTTTGCACAGGGAACTTTTTTCACTCTAATGAAATGATGGATAATCTGGAAGTAGGTGCTTTAAGAAGATATTAATCATTCTCTGTGGTGATGTTAATCATGCGTTCCGTCATCTCCAGATGCTGTGGATCACCTTCCTCTGAGACAAAGGGCACCTAAGCCAGGAGAGTCCTTTTGATCACCTTTCTACGGGGACCCTCACATGTGGCTGACATTAAAGACAGTTTTAGATTTCAGGGCATCCTTAAGATAAAAATGGTAAGTGCAGTATAAAATGCCTTCAACTGATTGCTGAGCCACATGGGCTGGGATCTCTCTTTCTCAAGCAGGAGTTATTTACCTATTTTGTTGCTCCTATGATAGCAGGAAAGGATATAAAACTATAGAAGTAGAACACAGAAGTCCATCAAGTGAAAACTATAGTTTGTTCTGGTACACTCTTTTTATGATCTAGGTTTCAAATCTTACAATATGTTAGCGTCTGTAGGGTCAGATTTATCTCTAAAAATGTCTCTGATGGTCTCCTTGAGTTAATGAAACACAGTGTCTCCAGTGAAACTTCTGACCAATTAAACATTTTAATGGCCAGTTTTTTTTCCAATAGTAAAAAACACTCAGTGTAATCTGAGGGCATATTTTAGGAGGCTAAAATAACTATCATCACAGACTAATTTTTTGAATGCTTCATGGATGCCAATGCCTAAAGAAGAAACCTGGAATGATTCTTAATGCTCAGAGTCTATTTCATATAAATTGCCCCAGAAAGATAAACCTGAGAAGAACGAGTAATGCTCCTGTCATCCTGTAAAAGCATTAAGGACTCTGGAGATTAAACAACATCTTTACATAAAAGAAGTGCAGTTTTCTCAAATCCACAAGTGCATGTGGCAGGATCTACAAATGCACTTGAAGGTTACCAAGGAGGTCATGTGATCTCCTTTTTGGGGAACAGTTCTTCTTAGAGGCAAATACTCTGTGTATGATGACTTAGAACACTCAGACACAGTCAATAAATATTTTTATCCATACATGTGGACACAAAGAGCCAGAGATTTGCTTCTGATATGCTACAGAAAACTGGATGATGTATTCTTCCCTCAAAGATAGCCCTGCTATCTCCCAGTTATGGTCCTTCAGATTGGTTGATGTGTCTCCAAAATTCATCAAATTAGCAAAATATGTCTACGGGTGCATTTATCATTTGTCCAATGGTTTGTATATTTGAGTTTCCTAATTCTAACTAACTATAGTTAGTTTTTTTACTTCACCTTCTCTTCTCTCCTGGCCCCAACAGGCCACATTCTAAATTCTGTTATCTCTTGAATCAGCTTCATCTTGGACTTTCAAATTTCAGCTGACAATTACATGACAAGACATGGATATCTTTTTTCTCATAGCCTCATATCCATTAAACTCCCTCAGTGATCTCAGCATGTTTTGCCTCTATTCTTTGCTTTCCTTGTCTGGGCCATAGAGCAGGTCAGAACTCTCAGTCTCTATTTGTCCTTTTGTGGACAAGGCAACTGGTCAAACCTCAAATATGGAGTGGTGTTACTTACAATAAGCCTCCATGCACTTTGTGTTCTGTACACTAGGTTATTAAAGTAAATCTTCCACTTTGCAGCTTGGAAACATACAAATATAAGGCTTCTGAAATCAATTATTGTTATTAATTTTCCTACTTTTTGGTCAACCACTCAAGGTCTACTCCACTCTTCTCAAGAACTGTCCTTGACTTCATTCTCCTTCTCCTCAGCTGATGTTCTTGCTGTCCTCTTCATTGGAGAGAGGCCTTCAGAAATGTTCTAAATACTCTACTGTCTTTGTCCAACAAAAATATGCCATTTGCTAAATCCTTCTTTTTTTGTATTCTCAAATGAAGTGTTCTTCCCTTTTGTTAAAAATTGATTTAAGTTCTTTATTTTATTGTTTGCCTTTTCTTACTGAGCTATTTATGTTTCTGTTCTCATGCATTCTTATCTGTGTAAATAATGCCAATGCTCTTCCTGTCTAAAACAAAAATGCTTATTTTAATTATCCCTTCAATGGCCTTCTCTTTCCGTTATTATATAACATTTTGAAAAAAGAATGTCTACCTCTAAACTGTTTCACCATGTTTTCTCCCAGGTGCTTTTGGCATCTGATCTCATTGCTGTATTAAATTTTCTAGTTCTAAGACCATTAGTGACTTCCTTATAACTATTGAGAGTTTGCTATATGACTAGCATCATTCTAGATATAAAGACACAACAAGGAACACAACGGTTAAGAAGAAACTTATAACACAACTCTCCTGGACTTGATATGATTGCAAATTGTTAAGTATAACAAACATTTATTTTTATTAACTTTCTGGACCTCTTGGATTGCTCTATGTACTATTTGTGCCAGTTTAACAAATCTTTTCCCATACCCTCCTTGTTCATTAGCCTGAAGTGTTAGCATAGTATTCTCTAGAGTTCTTAGTTAATTTCACTCTTCTTTTCACTCATGCATTTATCATGTTAATTTTATCCACTCTCATGAGTTCAATTACCATCTAGATACTGATTTCTACCACACTGATTGCTGTAACCTAAACTCTTCCCCTAATCATCAAACCATTTCATCTGTCTGATTCTGGGTTCCATTTCCATCCACTATTCATATCCAGCATGTCCAAATTTAGCACCTCACCTTGTGATCAGCTTCTTCCTTGTTTGACTTAGTGATGGCCTCCACAACCCATCATCATCCAAACTGAAACACTGAAATTATCCTTTATTCTTCTGTTTCCATATCTACCTTTATAATAAAATAGCAGCTCCTTTAACACTTATGTTCTGAATATTTCTCATTCTAATTCTAATTCCCGATGATTTTACTCTGCACTGTCATCTCTCATTAACATTTGTAACAGCTTCCTGTCTTACACTTCAAATGAACTATTCACAGAGCAAATTATTGAATGAGAGAATAAAATAACATGTTCAATGAGACAAAATATTCTTTATACTATTGTTCCCAACAGCCTTTCCATCATTGTATTTTATTACTCCATGACTCACCACTTATATTGAGGCACAACAAACAAATTTACCTGTGTATGCACAATACTTTTTGCTTATTTTTTTACTTTCATGTTCTCGTACTCTTGTCTGTCTAGTTATTTTGTCTATATTTTATTCCAATACATGATTCCTGAATTTTAAAAGCATAGTTACACATACCATCTCTTCCATGAGAACATTTGAAAACTTTATCTACCATCTCCACAATGTGCCTTGTTAACCATCTATCCCCTATGTTCATCAATACAGACATCCCTGGCTTATAATGGTCTGACTTTTTTTTTACTTTATGATGGTGGAAAAACCATAAGTATTCTGAAGAAACCCTCCTTTGAACTTTGGATTTGAGTCTTTTTCTGAACTAGCAATATGTGGGATAATATTTCCTGGTGATTTTGAGCAGTAGCAGAGAGATACAGGTCCTATTCAGCCACATGATCACCAGTGTGAACAATCAAGACTCTGCTTTCTACCATGTTATTAAACAATAATAATTGGTAGGTTAGTTGGATTAAGTGCAATTTTGATTTATGACATTTTCAGTTTCCAATGAGTTTATCAGAATATAACTCCATTGTAAGAAGACAAGAATGTGCACTCTGCGTACATACAGTGACATTTTATTATGCTCTATATCTCAGGTCAATTTGACTAAATTGTAGTTACTCTAAGAGGATACTTATAAATCCTAGTTTTATTGTAAATTCCTAACTTTGTGCTGACTTAGAATACGTATTTGGAAGACAGATTATTAAATGTAAAAGAGAAAGTTAATCATTTTCACCTTAAGAATTTTAAATGTGCTTTGGATTGTATTTTTTCAAAGATTAACATACTGATGTATACCACCCTTGTGCTTTTCTTATATACTAAAGGTGACCCCATTCAGGAGTTTGAGCATTTATGCATTCATAAATGTTTATTGAGTGGCAATGACAATTACAGATAGCCTCGGAAGATGCAAAAGTTATCATATTTCCTTTTGATTTGGCTTTTTGGTACTATCAGGAGAGAATATACATAGAAATAAATATAAATTCTAGTTAGGTAAAAGAGACTAGAACTGTTATAGTGGAAACACAGAGGAAGGTGTGTTCTGGAAAAAGATCAGAGAGGAGATGACACTGAGCAAAACTTTGAAAGACCATTAGAAGTGAGCCATACAGAAATTAGAGCAAAAATATTCCAGAGATGGCATAGATATCTGACTGTTTGCAGATAAAACAATGAGAAATATGAGAAATTCAGAAATTCAGAAGTAGCTCAGAAAAACTGGTATGTAGTTGTATTTTGGGAGATGGTGAGAAATGCATGCTAGATATTTCTTTTCTTCTGAAAAGTCAGCTTTCTTTTTAAAGTAAGTTTCAGAAGATGTAAGTGCACACAACTATACAAAGTCAATCCTGTCCTAACAACTACTCAGGGGTATTTGAGAGTTAAGTTATACTAGTGAACTAAATAAAGTTGAATAGCTACCTTCCCTTATTTTTTTCTTTTGTCAGAAATATCCAATGTTGAGCAATGCATCAACTTGGAGGATCAAATGATGATGTCAACAAAAAGCTGAATAGAAGATTTGTCTTTATTGTGTGACATGTATGTTTTCACGATCCAGACTGCTCATGTTGAAGCCATTTGGACTCATGCAATTATTTAGAAGTAAGAACAAGATGTACACTTATATAACTTTTTTGAAGTGACTTCTATATTTATCACAGGCATGAGCTTTGTCTTAGTTAGGTTTCTGAGACTATAACAAAATACCTGAGATAATTAACTCATTACCTGTGATAGTTATTATATTATAATCAACCATAACTCATAGTTTCAGAAGTCCCAATCTATGATCATGTTAACCCATTGCTCTTAGGTCTGTGGTGAGATAGTGGGAGCATATGGTCAAGCAAAGCCATTCACTTCATGGTCAAGATGCAAATTAGAGTGAAAGATAATGGGCTAGAGTCCTATAATCAATCACCTTTGAGATTGTGCTCTCAGTATCTGAAGACCTTCCTCTAGGTCTCACCTCTTAAAGGTTTCATCATTTGTACATAGCACAACCCTGGGAACCAAGACCTTAGAATATGGGCCTCTGGGGAACTTCTAACATTCAAACTAAGCAGCTGTCATCATCTGCTTTCAGAATAAATGCTTTTCCTATCTTCCATTCCTACAATTCCAGAGGATTCACTAACATACAGTACATTTCCTAATGTTCAATGATGCTCCATGGGGGTGGACCTGAAATCCCGTGTCTTTCAAGGTCTTCTCACCAGAAAGACCTGGGCATATATCTTGCTATTCTTCCAGGTCATAGCCAGAAACTGTTAGCAATACCCATAGACACATCTTTTACAAGAGCAAATATTCGTTTTTACATCCAGTTTCTATATATACAGAGAAGAAAAATCCCAAAGGGCCTCAAAATTTGCCTCAAATCCACCTTGTCCACAATTCCACAATGAAGTCAGTACTTCTATTTCTTCTGTGAAGAAGAAATATGTGGTTGATTATAAACATATCATGAATTAAATGCAGCAAAGAAACCCTAATACATTAAATTCTATTTTTCAATGAAAATATGCTTGTAGTTATTAGAATTAAATATTTGAAATAGAAAGTAAAAAAAAATCTTCCTATTTTGGAACTACAGTTTCACTTCTTCATACATAGTTTTCAAATTAAGAAGGAGCATCCTACCTCATTTAGCAAAAGTTCCAACTCTCAAATTTCCTTAATGGCTTAGTCCAAAGACTTACTATATTTCTTAGTCATTACTTTTCAAAGTGACAGTTGGAATGACTATAGGAACCATATGCTAAGTTTTACAAATGTTTTCTAAAATTTATTTTAAATTGAGTTTTTTAATCAATGGCAGTAGTTGTCAAGAATACCAGAATTCTGTATACACTGCAGAGTCATGATACCCAATCATTCAATTTTCTCTTTCTATATTCAACTATATTAGTGACCTTGGTCAAAAGTGAGTCAGTAAAAATAGTAATTTTTCCCACAGATATTCACCAATCATAGGCTACGACAACAATATGTGTAATATTGGGGATAAGGAAAACAAAGTTCTCTGAAACTGAAAATAGAAGTGAAAAAAGATGCACTAGTTTTTACTGGTCTTTATATACAAAGTATACAAGTATAATATTTATTGGTTGGGTAGAATGCATCATAGCAGAACTCATTACCCTAATTACTTGGATAGGTCACAGGTCAAAGAATGTTCTCCAAAATATCTTAGGCCCACATAATCCATAAAATATTCACACAGTGCACTTAAACACTTGGTAATGCCTTTGTTCTGTCATGACCAT
Source organism: Geosciurus inauris (assembly GCA_004024805.1). NCBI lineage: Eukaryota > Metazoa > Chordata > Mammalia > Rodentia > Sciuridae > Geosciurus > Geosciurus inauris. The sequence goes on from PVHX01002821.1 coordinate 84,331, forward strand.
GCTAAAACAATATTCTGTTTTTAGAAGATTACCTTATGTCACTATTGAATACTGAAAGTGTCATTTTCTCCATGTATACTACAATAGTCTATGAAGTCAAATTTGTAAGAACAAAATTAAAGTGGTTGGCAGGACATTGGAGCATCAAAGGCCTACTGTCCATTATTTCAGCCTTGTAAAAGGACACCAGTCACTCCTTGGGGACACTGAAGTGCAAAGCATATAGCCCAGAACAATAATTGCCCACATTTTCTAGATATTTCTGGAAATTGGCATAAAAATAGTTTAGATCCTTAACTTTCAAGAGCATATCTCCTATTTCTTCTTACCACTTTGATACTCAGTGTAAGCTCAATGCATTCTTTGCCTTACCATGTTTTGAAAATCATCAGTGTAATTTGCACTTGCCAGGACCATTTACATATTTGGACTATTTACAAATTCAAGCTGTAGTCAGAAGACACACTGGATTGAGAGGATTTGATTTTTTTCTTTGTATTTGCAATTGAATGTGTACACTTACATATGTCCACAATCATTTCACAGGGATTTGCTAATGATGTATATAGCTTGACAGGTAAATAGAAATCATCATAGAATAATGAAGAGATAGGCTTTGAAGTGAGGCTGGCCTTGAGTTAATTTTGACTCTATCACTTACTATGTGGATGACATTAAGTCAGCTATGGAGTTCTCTGGAACTAAGTTTACTCATTTGTAAAACAGAGATATTCATACGTGTAAATGACTGATACCAAGGTTGTCTTTATGTGTCAGCTCAATACTTCATAGCTACTGCATTCTTCCAGAAATGCAGTTCTCCTGGGGGTGAAGAATTAGCTACAGTCAGCTCTCTTTCATCAGGTCACACCTAGACTTCTTTTCTTTATTTTCAGAGTCCACCTTATAAAGAAAGGGACACTGATGGATGAGCAGATGCACCAGAAGAGTGTAGGAAATCAAGATTAAGTCCTGTGAGCAATGGCACAGAGCAAAGAATATGTTGAAGGGTAAGCAGTTTTGTAAAATAATTGCAGATATATAATGTATGAGAAAATTTAGAATTATTCATGTGATTCCAGACTGTAGAACTGAGACTGGGATGTGAAAACTGAAGGCAGGCAGAGTTGGCTCAAGATAAGGAAGGACTTGGTCATGGTCTGGCAAATCTGCCAAGGTGTCCTCTGAGATACAATTGTTTAGGCAGAAGCTGGCTAACTTGGGTCAGAACCCTCTAGAGGTGGTCTAAGCATAGTAAAGTGAGTTGGATTATTTAATATCTAAAGAGCTGCCTGATCTTACTTGTCTGTTTTATTGCCCATGCACACTATATAACTTAAATGTTGACTATGTTTTCAGTTTTAAGAAAATAGTATTCCACCGTATCCATTGAGGTAGAAGCTATAGAACACTCTCACCTCCTCATTCTCCAGCCATTTTTCTGTCCATTTAGGGCTCAAATCCTCTTACACCCCAGATCAACTGGTTCCTACATAATCTGATCCCTCTACTTTCCTAACCTCATATGCTGTTTCCCGCCAACTGGCATTCCTATCTGTATGCCACACCAAGACTAATTGTCCATTCAAGAAACATCCGCTAGCCTCTGCACTTTTGTCCATGAAGGATATGTGCTGGAAACACCTCTTGTCCCCTAGTGCTAAGCATCTCTCTTCTTGTCAAATCTAACAATGTCTTTTAGAAACATGGCTATCTCTCTAGAAATACCAAGGCGCCCTCGAAGCCAGGACCATGTCTCCATGTCTGCCACTGTGTCAATAGCATCTTGCAAATGTGGGTCTTTGGGGTATTACAAGATGTTGATTATCTCAAGTTTTTTACCAAAAATAAATAAAAATCTAAACTCTAAAAAAAAATTGTATCTTTTCATTAATAGCAAAGTTTAAAGACAAAAAAGCAATAGAAGATATGCATTAAAATTTTAAATAACGTATATAGGAGACATTTCAGGCAACGGATTTACGGTAGATGATGATTTTCCACATTTCCCAGAAAATTGTGAACACAGGCCACTCTGACTGACAGGGTCAGGATCCAACAGAGAATCCGATTGGAGCTTCTCCTGACTTTGACAAGGACGCCTGCACTCTTCTAAATTAGACAGGGCCTCTGCTCTCTGTTGGGCACAGCCCAAACCACATCTCCTGCTAGGGGAAAAAAAAAGTGACTTTAGTTGAGATCCAGGACACAGACTCTAATGGCATGAACAAAGAACTTTCCCAGCTTTTCTCCTCATCTAGCAAGACAAAGGCTTTGAAAGAATTAAATATATGCTCATGGGGCCCTTCCATTCTGACATCTATTAGTTAATGATGATATAAATATCCTGCATCAATTGTTTCCAGGTTGTTCCAAACAGTGGATCTTGACTAAATTATCCCTTCCAATGAGGTGAAGACATAACTTCTCTGAAGATCAGAATAACCATTTAGAATTACTTCCCAGAACAGTCTTCTAAATTTCTGCCTTCCCCATGCTGATCTGACTTTTCCATGGTGACACAACATATAAGTTCAATCCTACTTTGATCTATGGTTCTTCCTCTGCACTGAAAGCCCCCATCCAAAGGGGATTTAAGATCACTCTTGTCACTGCTGTTCACTGAGAGATTATCTTTCTTTCCCTTCTCGGTATTGTTCCTATCAACTCCACTGAGCTCCAGTATAGCTTTCCTCTTTATCACTTAGCTCTGCACTGAGGCTGAAGTTCAGTGGTATTTGGTTGCTGCCCTGATTTTGGTATCTCCCTCCTCTTGGGCTTTAATTGCAGATAAATGGCTCAGTTTCCATTATGAAAGAACCTGCTAATTGACAATACCCATTAGCCTTTGGAATGTCCTCTTACCAGAACTGCCTCTGAAAAACCCCTGGCCACAAGATTCTGCTCCACCAGGCATCCACCAAAGAACACTGACAATACTGAGATCTTGCCACTTTTCTCAGCACTCAATGATTAAAATTGGATTTTAGGTCATTGTAAATCTGTTTATATTTTCAAATTGGTTACGAATCTATTTTATGACACATACTGTGCTAAACACTGGAAATACAGTCATAGGCAGTCAGTTCCTTGTGCCTAGAATAAGATAAAGTTGTATTTTCCCTTGTATATATTGAAATATATAATTTATATTATATATAAATATATTAATAAGATAATCCCCAAATAAACTAAAAAATAAAATAAAAGAAGGTCAAAGTCCTGGGGACCAACAAAGACACATGGGGAGCAAACACTGCTTAGCCCAAATCCTGAGAACCTTATCTTCTATCTCAGATCATTGGTCATCCTGTGATCCTCAGAGTGCAACACAGATACTCAATGACTGGCTTCTGAAGTACTGCTAACTACATCTTCAGGAAGTCAAGTGCCTAGTTTTAAGAAATTCAAGAAACCACCATGCTTTTGTGTGCACTTTAAAGGAAAGCAGGCAGTCATTCTCTTTCTTCCTTTCTCCTTCTCTTATTGAAGAGAATGGGACAAAATAAGAAACATTAACTCATTTATTTATCTGAATGTTGAGTGCTGTGGTAAGCAGGCAAATGACCAATCAAAGATGTCCAAGTTCTAATCCTTAGAACCAGTGAATGTGTTACATGAAAAGGGGTTTTGCAGCTAGGATTAAACATCTTAGGATGGAGAGAGTATCCTGGATTACCTGGGAGTAGCAGTGTCACCACTAGAGCCCTTATAGAAGAAGGAAGGATAGTCACAGTCAGAGAGACTAATAATGGGAGTTGAGGTTGGAGTTATGAGTTGTGATCCAAGGAATAAATTCAGCCTCAAAGATGAAAAAGATGAGGAATGGATTCTTCTCTGCACACTCCCAAACGACACAGCCCTACCAGCCCACTACGGACCTCTGATGCTCATAACTGTAAGATAATAAACTTGTACTGCCTTAAGGCAACAAGTTTATGATAATTTCTTAAGCAGCAATAAGAACTAATACAGGACTACAAGGAATTTAATAAAAAAAATTCTTAATTTCCAGTGGGGTTCCAGGAAAGAATCATCAGTATATGTTAAACTGGGAAACACTGTTGATTATCTGTTAAAAGTAGAAAATCTATAGCTTATCTGAATTTGAAGTTTGCAGGTCGTACATAAATAGTGTGAGTGTGATTGTGGCACAATCACTTGATAGCTTTCCTCCTTACACTTGACTCCAGACAAGAGCCATCAGAAAGAAAAAAAAAAAAGCCAAGGAATCTCTACAAACAGCTTCATATGGATAAAATAGTCACCAAGAGTATTGTAATAATCCTTTGTAAAAATGGATGTGTTCACACAATACATACATCACCTGGAGCTCTGTATTTTTCAGTTCCATTATAGGGTGGCATTATATAATTTGTTAAGTTAATGATCTTCAATTAAGTGACATGTTGCAGACAAACACATATAGGCTCATTCCTTGGTCTTAATATCTGTGACTCTGAAGTCACTTGGGCCAGAAGTGATTTTGTAAAACTGTTCGTTGGAATAATTAAAAGGAACATAAATTTATTAAGGGATATATCAGTGAATTAGAGGGGAATGAAGGGAAGGGAGAGGGAATAGGAATAGGAAAATCAGTGGAATGAATCTGACATAACTTTCCTATGTTGTATATGAATATACCACAGTGAATTTCGCCATGTGTCCATCCACCTGACTGGGATCCTAATTAAAATAAGATATATCTCATGCTTGTATGAATATATCAAAATAGATTCTACTGTCATGTATAATTAAAAGAACCAATAAAAAAAAATAAAGAAACAGGCCAATGGTCAATGCAAATATGGAAACAACACCAATATCATTAGGAGTAAAGTAGGAAGGAGGGAAGATTTGACACAATAGGAAAATAGACATTTCAAACTGCACAAAGATGTGCCTGACTTCAGTGCCAATCACTAAAAAATGAAGAGTCATTGTCTTTTCTTACTTAAAGTTCCCCCAAAAAGTTCTCTAACACTGTGGTGAAATTGTTGATGTCTTTCCATACATTTCTACTTTTCTTTTTTGGGAAAAAAAACACAGTAAGGACCACTCATTGGCGTCATTTTCTCCACCTCAATATGCCATGTATACCTGCTCCACTGCTCTGGTTCAAGACAATTAATCCTAATATCCAGCACCTCCTGTGGCAATTTCTCATCTTGGCAGGTCTCTTTCTGTAATGACTAAAGGGGAGTGGCTGAGTTCCCAAAGCTTGGGCTCAGTTGGATGCACTTTTCCTTACCGACATGAGCAATCTGTTCTCTCTTCTTTCTTTCTGCTTTCTCCTTTATGTCCTTTCCTTCCCTCCTCTTCTCCTGTCTTTTTCCCCTTTTTTCATTTCTTTTGCTCCCTCCTCCCTTCCTCCTTCCTTCCTTCCTTCCTTCCTTCCTTCCTTCCTTCCTTCCTTCCTTCCTTCCTTCCTTCCTTCCTTCCTTCTTCTATCTTACTTAGAAACCTAAAAGCAGTTTGACTTCAAAAATCAGAAAACAAAGCAACTGGTCCTGTGGAAACGTCAACCAGGCTTTCTGCACAATGGAGAACATTGTCTCTAATGCTCTCTACCTCATAATTAGGTGATTGACAAATGGCAGGTAGCAATGGAGATGGAAATAGCCTCTATTATCATGCCTTCGTTATTCAGGGAAGAGCTCCAGTGCCCTAATTTTTTTCAACCCAATTCCAATTTCATATTTATGAAAAGCTAGTCTCTGCTACTCCCTAGCAATCTGCTTATTGAACATACTTTTCTGCAAGCATAATTATGTCTCTCATCCCTTGATATTGCATCCTTTTATTTCATTTTCTTCTCCACCTCCTGCTGTGCTGACTGCCATCACAACACTCCATGCTCTGACCAAGAGAATAGGTCATTGATTTTTTTCCCCAAAGCCAGTACCATTCTGTGAATTGGTCTTGATCCCCGGAGACTGGGAGTGTAAGAGAGAGAGAAATGGAGAGAGTATGATAACACAGCCATAGGACATTGGGTCAAAGGTCCTCATCCACTCCAGTGAGGCTACATTGTGTTTTCTCCCTCCCCTGACACCATCTCTTCTAATGACAGACGCTCCTGTGTGAGTGCTTATACTGGAAATTGGATGCCATTTCTGTGTGGGCATATGATTATCATATGTACACATGAGCTTTAGCCAAGATCCGCATTTGGAAAGCAAGTGAGCAACGAGGACAATATCCACTCCTCCACAATTCTGGATTTTTTTTTCTTTTTTACCAGCACCGACAGACCGCACATCATTTATTTGCATTGTAAGAGGCTGGATAGATTTAATATTTACCAATAATGCTGTAAACCAACACTCTGCAAAGCTATGTGGTGCTCTGATTTGAAGACAGGCTGCTGGGCAGTGACTAGGCTTGGTAGACACTTGGATTCTGTTTCCATGATTCTGAAATTAGACTTATGGTTCCCCTCTGAGTATATGTTTCATTGTACTCATAAAGAAACAATCAACTGATTAGTTACTGAATGAAGATCTATTTCATGCCAAGTTCCTATTCAGTCACAAGGAGCATGGCAATGGGAAGGCAGAGAACGTTGCTTTCCCAGGAAGGGGACAGTGGCCATAAACAAGACGATTTTACTTCACATTTTGACTCTAATTGTGTATGAACTTCATTTGGCAGCTATCCACACATAATCCTTTTGATTTGACTTATGTGTGAAGGAAATGCCCTGAGTATATATGTACGACTTAGTTTTGTATTTTTATATTTCTGACTGTACTTGGGGTACATGTGTCTTTTGTTATTCATAAAAGCATTGGAGACTAACTATTCTTCTCACACAGAATACTAGCAGAAAAGAAAAAAGATTTAGAGAGAAATTGTGAGTGCTACTATTATAAAGAATTATTGGACTCCCATTTCCTCCTGCTATGTGTGATAGTTTTTTCTGTTTGTTTGTTTCTTTTGGCTGTTGATACCCATAAGGATCAGCTTCATCCAAAAAGTATTTTTTGCCTAGGACAACTCAGGTAGCACCTCTACACAGCATTTTATCTTTAATTAATATGATAAATAGTTACCTTCTTCCACAGTTTCTGTTTATGATGTTGTAAGTCTCTAATACATTAAAGATGCTACACACAAAGAAATACTACTGTAAGAAGTGTTCTGGTGTTATAAATAGGAAATATTTTGTTTATCTGTAACACTCTATTTTTCTATCATTTTTCCTTATCTTTTGCTAAAATTGTCATTCTAAATATCCATTAATATATATGTTTTCTTTGGAAAAAAGATACTCTTCCTCCAGTTCTTATTTTAACTCTGAAAGTTCATGACTAGAAAAATTACATGAATAGAAAAATAAAAATATTTTACTATTACATTAAACACTTTCAACATAGGTCTTATTCATCATCAAAGGATAATTCTCCATTCACCTTGAACCTGGGTATATAGCTTGAAAACATAAAAATTAAATATATTCTTTGGTCGTCTTAATTTTCATCCTGAATCAAATTCTTTTTACCTCAGGTTGAAAACTCTTTAATTCTGAAGGCCATATTGTGTATTTGAAATTATTTTATAGGTTAACTAGAGTATCTTAATAATTTTATAGGTATTCCTAGGTGTACTGTCTTGAGTACAACACAGTAAAGTAAAATATTGATAATGCACATCCCAGATTAAATAGGCTAAAGCAATTCTTTTACAGCAACATTATTCATAATTTCCAAAACTTGGTAGCAACTATGATGCCCTTCAATAGGTGAATGGAACGACATGGTATAATTCACATAATAAAATAACATTCAGCTATATAAAAAAACTCTTCAACCACACAAAGACATGAAGGAAATGTTATTAAATGTTATTAAATGAAATGAAAGTTATTAAATGAAGGAAAATAATCTGAAAAGGTCAAATACTATATGATTCCAACACAATGACATTCCAGAAAAGGTAAAACAAGGGAAACTGTAAGAATATCAGTGGTTTCCAGGGATTGGAACATTGGAAGGGCAGGATAAACAGATAGAATACAAGGAATGTTTAGGTGCAGGTTTCAGTCTCAACAGCTTCATTAGTGCCGAGTTCTAATGGGAAACCTGGAATCAGTATCCAGTATCCTGGAATCCAGTATCCAGTATCCAAATCAGAAGCAAGATTTGATTTTCTGTGATTCAGTCTTTCAAGTATACCATTGTAGGCCAATAGAAGTAGAACAGCAATTCCACAGCCATCAGGAAACTCTTCTTCAAGGAAGCTTAATCTATTTGAGGAGCAGTTTGAATTAGATGCTTCTATAAATAGAAAGTATTTCCCATTTGACTCATATTAGCCTTTTGAATGGTTTGTTAAAATGCACATGGATTTCCCACTCAATAACAGTAACTGCCCTGAGCAGCTGCCCAGGACCACACGTCCCTTCCCATGTTGCTCTCAGTCCACTTTGTCTCACCTCTCCCTTTGATCTCTAACCCTAGACTCAACCATTTGTTTCTGATATTTCCTTCTCTGCTATCAATTTCAAGGAACATTTGAACGTCTCTGTTACACTAAGCTGGGTGCCCAGCCCAGCTTAAGGGCCAACTTATTTCAGCAATTGAGTCTGGTTTTGTGCCTGCCTTCTTGCCTAACTGACCCTCATCCCCTCCTGTTAAAACTGGTCCTGAGGAATTTCACCTATCTGGTCCCTTGGCAAGGAAAATGTCTTTCTTTTCACTTATTTCATAAGTTTTTCTTTCTTTTCTCCTTCCCTTCCTCCTCCTTCTTCTCCTTTTCCTCCTCCTCCTCCTTCATTTTTAAAAGCTTATACTTGAAATCAGTGTCCTAAGGCAACTGATAATAAAAATCCTATTGCCTATCAATATTTAGGCTCTGTACACAACTTAATAACAGGCTCTAATTTAGCTTCTACTATGTCCAATAAGCCCAGTACAGCTATCTTTTTCTGTGTGCAATTTAACACCAGTAACCTTAAGGGAAGCTTGCAAAGTAAAAGACCATCAAAATATCTTTTGATATATGTGTGCACAATGGAATATTTCATAGAAGTTCTTTGACAGTCTATGATCTTATTTGAGAAGGATCAATAGCAATACTCTCTTCCTGCTCAATTAGACTATCAGCAGGTCTTGGTGCTGTGTTCTGCTCCCCTGACTTTTGCTGCACGGCTTTGTCTTCACCTAAGCCTAGATCTTTATTGAGTCCCTTCTTCCCTTTTTCTTTCAATTTCTTTTGGTTCCAGTCTTACTCTAGCTAACCTTTCAGAAATTATTGACATCCATTTTGACATTAATTTTTAAATCAATGTTAATGATAAATTTGGTTTTTCCTTTTTCTGAAAATTTTTGATACCAGGTAACATCAAGACTGCGTAACAGACTTAGTTCTAAGTGAATAAAGACCTAAACTTCTCAGAGCTGGTTAAATATGATCTTTTTTCTTTGAATGAAGTGAGCCTTTGGGGAACTTTGTGAACACAGTCATAGAAATATAAGGCCACATATTATTGATTATAAACAATTTTGTCTGGTGACACTTTGAGGAGACTACTATTATCACTTCAGATCAAAATTGAATGAGGCTTGAGTTTGCAAAGAGGAAAACCAAGGGTAAACTAAAGAAGAATCAATTCTATGGTGTCCCACATAGCCATATAGGAAATTTGAAATGAGGTATTCTGACTTCATTATGAATCTTTCTGAAAACCTTTTAACTTTTATACTTAAAAAAACTATGTTGTTTTAAGGAATTATCAAGACTTTGACATCCTAATCTTGATTCTCCCTACAGAGTGATGCTAATGGTTTCAATAGCAAAATGAAGACTCAAGAAATCCTACAAATTACATCTACATGCCTGTTTTAGTCAGCTTTTTCATTGTTGCGACTAAAAGAACACAACCAGAAAAACCATAGAGAAGAAAAAGTTTTTTTAATTGCTCACAGATTCAGAGGTCTTAGTTCACAGAAGGCCAGCTCCATTCTTTGGGGCTCATGGTGAGGCTGAGCATCATGGTGGAAGAGCGTAGCAGAGGGAAGCAGCTCACATCATGATCAGAGGCAGAGAGAGGTCTCTACTTGCCACATACAAATATATATCCCAAAGCCACACCCCAATTCCAACCTCCTCCAGCCTCACCATACCTCTTCAGTTATTACTCAGTTAATTCTTATCAGGGGGTTAATTCACTGATTGGGTTACAGCTCTTGTAATGCAATCATTTTTTCTCTTAACCATCTTGCATTTTCTTACATGTGAGCTTTTGAAGGACACCACATCTAAACTATAACAATGCCAGATAAAATTAGGCAAAAATAATATGTATTTTAAAAAGAAGAAAATTAAATTTATTAATAATTAGCACCAATGTTTCAGTATTTCTTGCACAATATGAACTTTCTGCTGGGCGCAGTGGCACATGCCTGTAATCTCAGCACTTTGGGAGGCTGAGATAGGAGAATCGCCAGAATGGGATCAAAATGAGATTGTCTGGTGTATCCTGTATACCGCTTTTCATCTTCTGTTCCTATGTATATGTATATTATACTTCAGATGTACTTCCACAAGGTTGAGTGGGAGCAACTTTTTTCATAATGACAGAAGAATAAGATTGCATTCTTATGCAATGTATGTATCCAGTGATCCCATGGCAACCAGGTTTAATTCACAAACATAGACATACTGCTTGGTAGTTACTGTATAGTAGTTACAACGTATTCTTTTTTAAGAATTATATAAAGTCATGAACCTGTATTGATTCAAATTTTTTAAAGAAGTCTTTACATTTCTATTATTCAAACATTAAGGACATGTCAATTATTTTGAACTTTATTAGTGCCTAAACATATTTATAAGAATTAAGTGTGCAAGTAATTTTGCTGCAAGAACAGTTTTTTTTTTGTCCAAATACTATGCTTGTATGTTTAGGAAATGGATATTTAATAAAACCATCTATAAGTTGCTTGCTTAAGGGTTTTATGTGGTCTTTTGGTGAGGAGGTTTGGATCTGACAAAATGATGGTTTTCTTGCATTTAAAAAGAAATGCATTAATTAATAATTTGTGTTAGTTTTTTAAATTATTCACACCCCATATCTGTAAGAAAAATGGATATTGCTCCAGTATGACCATTAAATACCACATCTTCATCAGTTAAACCAAATCCAATCTTCATCTATGGTATAAGGGCCTAATCAGTTGAGAGGAGAAAATATATAGAATTAACACCTACCTTTCCCCATCACTTAACCTACTCATGAGAAAAACCCAAATCCCCCTCCTTTTATTGGCTAGCTATGGAAATCCTCTACTTTTTTCCATTTCTTCTTGCAGATATAAATAATCTGTTGGAAAAAAAGAAAAAAAATATTGAAAGAAAAAACCCTATCTCAAAAATGTATGATGTTTAAATGAAGTCAAACACTACTTTGAAAACTATTCTAAAACTATAGAGTATTTTTACTGCTAAATTATTCTAACTGTAACTAGAAAAAAATAGAGATAAGTAAATGCAGTAAAACAACAAACATTTCTAAAAGGAAATAATTCCAAAGTGTCTAAAAAAAGATTTAAACATATGTCCCAATAAAGTTTCATTTACTATGAGATGCTTTTTCAGAGAATACAATCAGAAACAAGTAGATGCTCAGTTAGCACCCTGTAGTGTCTAGTTGTGAATGATAATGCTATTACAAAAAGTTTTGTCCTATAAGATTCTGCCACTCTGGAAAGGTAATTGTGTTGAGTTACTATTGATATTTCTCAAGATAGTATTGAAATGTCTGCATTGATCATATAGGGCAATTGATCAGTAACAGCACCTTGTAGATACCTACCATTTTAGCCTACTGTCAAAGAAGCAAGCCTTATACTGCATAAGCTGTCAATAACAACAGTTGTCTTTGATTTTAGCAGCATGCATTATAGTATCTGAACTCTAGGAAATGGGCAAAGACACATTTTATTTTTGTTAAGTCTTCCAGATACCAGTGTAACTAGAAACTTTCAGATGCTAACTCTGAATACATGACACAGCTTTATCCAACTTTTCAATTATTTTCTCTTTTCCATCATATAATATTATGGTGATGAGAGATTACCATGATAAGAGAATATGTTTTCATTTTGTGTCATATAAAAACCTGGCTCTAGTATTGAGGTGTTAGAGCTCTCTCTCTCTTTTCTTCTCCCCAAACCATACAGTAGAAAGATTTAAAACCAACATGTACTCAATAGGAAATGCTTTATCATTTTGATTATTCCTCTTAGCCACAGAGTATACACATGAACAAACGCACATGCACACACATGGTGCTTCTTAATGAACATATGCAGCTGCAGAAGGAAAGGAGGAATCCAGTCTTGCAGCTGCAGTCTTGCTTATTGTTAAGAAGATGGACAGAGCAGGCAAAGGCCCTTTTGCTCGTGGGACTTTGGGACTTTGCATTCTTTCTTTGCTCTGTATGGCCACACCTGTAAATGGACCCTTCAACTTCTGGTATTTGCTTTATGCCTTGTTTTTCCCCAAGGAGCCTCACTAACAGATTTTAGTAGAATCACCTCCATTCAATTTTAGAGATGCCATTCTCCCTCTGTCAGAGACAGAGCAGCCTTATTAATCACACTCAAGACCACTAATATCAACAATCCGTCACCACAGCAGATCGAAGGCATCATCCACCATAAGTAGAGCCTCCAGCTGAAGACCTGATGATTTGTCCTGGCACTGTGTCTTGTAGCACTAAGCAAAGAGAAAGCAGTCGTTATGTCTTTTCTTTACCAATGTTCATTTTTCTTTCTTTATGTTTTTCTGTCTTTTTTGTGATAGTTTAAAACTTATCAAGTGTAAAAGATATTTTCCCTTTAAAAAGTGCTAACCCAGGATTGTCTCCTTGAGGCTCTGGTCGCACTCCCCTGATGAAGGGCTACCCAGGCTCCCTCTATAGCTATGTCCCTGAGCCAAGAGAGTGCATTGTGGATCCCAGCTTCTATCTGAATTTTGGCAAACTTCTTTTAACTTTTTTTTAATAATACTTAAGAAAGTATTTTCTGCTTAAGTATTCAAAGAAAAGGGCACCTGATGCTTACCTGCCAAGGCGGCACTTCCACTCTCTTCTGATCTATGTCCTTTGTTTCTTGGATGAACTTTACAAGAGAAAGAGGGAATAAAATTAGGATGATTTTGTCAGAATGTTATATTTTATTATCATAAGTAATCCTAACAATCATCCACAGGAATACCAAGGTGAGGCCATGGTCAATAATCTGTTTATTGTAACAATCTATTGTAATAATAAAGTGTATGCAAGATAAATAATAATTTTAATAATTATTATTTGTTGAGCATGTGCTTTTTTGCCATGCACATGCTGAGCTTTTATTTTAATGATTTTAGTTCCATTTTCCTGTTTTATGCATGTTATAATCCTATATACTTGTCATAATTTTCTTCATTTTACATACTGAGAATAGAAGAGAATACAGAATTTGGTCAGAAACATACATAGCTCCAAATAATAGGGCCAGACTCTCACCAAGATCTGTGTGCCACTAAAACCTCATCATCACCAATGTTTCTCAACAATTTGACATACATACAACGAGAGAAAGTGTTCACTTAATATCATTCCCCAAAATGTTATTCAAACACCAAAGAGTTTAAGAAAATAATATTAGTCAATACATTGCAAGGTATGCATCCAGATCATAGGCATCCCACATACTCTTTCTGCCTCTTATGTTCAGTCACATTTGTATGATAAGACCCTGATCTCCATGACACTGGTTAGAGGTGACTAGCTCAGGCACTTCCACCAGAGTTGACTTGCTGGCGAAAATCAGGCTTTCTCCAGACCTTGCGACTAGAACTAAGAAAAAACCATTCAGTCCTGTCTGTGGTGGCTAATGAGAAATCAATGCAATCTGGACACTGTGGGTTAGCCATCTTAGGAGGACCAAGAAGGTGAAAGTGTCCATTCCCTGACAAAAGAAGAGGTGGATGAAAACAAAAGTCTGTGTATGCCGATTCTCAGTGGCAAATTCTTTGGAGGCCTTTCTACATATCTATTTGGGATCCTTGAGACATTATTTTCAATAATGAATATTTAAATGTCAAACCCACAACTATCACTTTTATGAAAGTTACGTTGGTTCAAAATCTCTGACACCATAAGAGTCTCAACTAGTACATACATTTTCTTTGCCCTTTCCTAATCATCTCAGTGTACAGTTTATGAGATAAGGTGATGGACATTGGTGATGGTAAGGCTGTCTGTACTTCCCATGTATCCTTGATAGATTAGGAAAAAGAATTCTCTTATTTTAATATTGTATTTAATAGTCTTAACTGGGAAGTCTTGGTCTTTCCAGGAACAGAAAGCCACCTCCTCTTTCCCAAAGAGTTAGGCTTACATTGGTCACTGTAGTAGATGAGTGAATTACTTTATAGTCTTTACATCCTGAGTAGCAAAGCTACATTTCCAATGTCCCATATCTTCCAGGAAATGATATTGGCAGATCTTAGTGTTATATGTGTATTATCTCTCACTGCAATCTCATCAGATCAGAAACATTATATTCTGTTATTAAAACTGGGATTTTATTAGAAAATAAATATTTTATACGTAATGTCTGCTAACACATTCTTTTCTATTAAGAACAGGGGAAATAATTATCTTTAAAGGAGTTTAAGTAATAATATATTTCTCCTCAGCATTCAACTCTGATCATCCCAGTAGATTTTACTTGCCATTGACTATTGCTTCAGTCATTCCACTGTAATGGCTCAAATGTATCAAGTGATTTTAGATTCTTGCCTTTTAAAGCTTTCTTTCTTCCCTTTCATCTAATAAAATCATAATTAATTTAGGTGAAAGAAATCCTAAGATAGGTAAAATGGCTCCTGTTTCCTGCAGCCTTCCCTTATGAGTTTTCTGTACAAGGTTGGTGTATGCTTGCATTACTATTGAATAGTCAGTGATGTGTTTCCTATCACAGGCAAGCTCATCCTGCACTAATTTTATTTTTGATACATATTATTTATATTTATAATGTCATCATTGTTGTTGCTGTTGTTGTTATTATTATTATTTTGGTACTAGGGATTGAGCCCAGGGGCATTTAACCACTGAGCCTCATTACCAGCCCTTTTTTTCTTTTCTTTCTTAAATATTGAGACAGGATCTCACTAAATTGCTTAGGGCCTGGCTAAATTACTGAGGCTGGCTTTGAACTTGTGATTCCTCCTGCCTTAGGCTCCTGAGCCCTGAGATTACAGGCGTGTGCCACCACGCCCGGTTCTCTATCTTATTTTTCATTGAATATCACTATACCTAGTACATTGATAAATATGTATCATAGAATTTTAGCATAAGTTCATTGAATTTAAACAAATACATGTATAGGTCCACATTTTCTTCAGAGAACACTTCAGAATAAGATGTGTTTTGAATTTAAATTTTTTTTTTAATTTTAGAGAGGAATTATGGTGCATCCAGTTGAGCCCAGGACCAAACCCTGAGTTAAAAACATCAATATATTAATATTTAACATTGTATAGATAGTCATGTTTTAGTAAGTGTCATAACTATTGATGCCCAAGTTATATTCACACAATTATACAAGAGGCAAAACAAATTTTAAAAAAGCTCTCAAAGTTCTCACAATTTTGCACTACAGAAATTTTTGGATTTCATAATAACAAGTAAAGAATTTGGGACTTGAAATTCCATAAGAACTTTCCAAGAAAGTTAATAAAATGCTAACCAAATAATATTAGGCCCCTTAAGATGAATTCTTTCAGTTTGCAGAACTAATCAAACTTGGTTATTGTGTGCTATGAGTTTGTCCAGACATTTTAGATTGTATTGATATCCAGGCTAATGATGATGTGTCAATTATGCATGATTCTCTGGTGTACATGATATGTCATATGATCTTCATAAGTTCATATTTATGCAAGGCTGAATCTGTGTTGGGCACTGCCACTAAGAGTGTTGCACATACTTAGTCATTTAAGCCTCATTATAGTCTAAAATGGTCCTTACTGCCAAAAATGAGAATTGAAGCTTAAAAGGATTAATTGACTTGTTCAAATTCTAATAGCTAGAAATAGTGAAGCAGAGATTTCAATTCTTAGAGAATGGTTCCAGAGTCACTCAACTCCACCAAGCTTAACAGCTACACAGTGTAGAAACCTCCTCCACTGAAAAGCTTAATGGTCTTTGAGGAAAAGTATCAGATCATAGAGCTGGATTTTTTTTTAAATTTATTTATTTATTTATTTATTCTAATTAGGTATACATGACAGCAGAATGCATTTTGATTCACTGTACACAGATGGAGCACAACTTTCCATCTCTCTGGTTGTACATGGTATAGAGTCACACCATTTATGCAGTCATAAATATATCTAGGGCAATGATGTCCATCTCATTCTACCATCATTCCTGCCCCTATATACCCTTCCCTCTCTACCCTCCCCTTTGACAAAAATTTCTCCATTCTTACCACGCCCCCACCCCCACCCCCCACATTATGGATCAGCATCCACTTATCAGAGGGAACATTTGGTATTTGGTTTTTGAGATTGACTTACTTCACTTAGCATGATATTCTCCAAATTCATCCATTTACCTGCAAATGCCATAATTTTATTCTTTTAATGCTGAGTAATTTTCCATTTTATATATATATCACTGTTTCTTTATCCATTCATCTTTTGAAGGGCATCTAGGTTGGTTCCACAGTTTAGCTATTGTGAATTGAGCTGCTATAAATACTGAGTGACTGTGTCACTGTAGTACGCTGTTTTTAAGTCCTTTGGGTATAGACCAAGGAGTGGGATAGGTGGGTCAAATTGTGGTTCCATTCCAAGTTTTCTATGGAATCTCCATACTGCTTTCCAGATTGTCTGCACCAATTTGCAGTTCCACCAGCAATGTATGAATGTGCTTTTCCCCCTACATTCTTGTCAACATTTATTGTTGTTTGTATTCTTGATAACTGCCATACTGACTGGCATGAGATTAAATCTTAGAGTAGCTTTGATTTGCAATTCTCTATTTACTAGAGATGTTGAATATTTTTTCATATATTTGTTGATCAATTGTATATTTTCTTCTGAGAAGTATTGGTTCAGCATTTTAGCCCATTTTTTAATTAGGTTCTGTGTTTTTTTTAGTGTTAAGTTTTTGAATTCTTTATATATCCATAGATTAGTGATTTACCTGATGTGTGTATGGCAAAAAATTTGCTCCTAAAATGTAGGCGCTCTCTTTATCTCACTGTTTCTTTTGCTGAAAAAATGCTTTTTAGTCCAACCCACTTATTTATTCTGGATTTTATTTCTTATGTTTTAGGAATCTTGTTAAGGAAGTTGGGGCCTAATCTCATATGATGAAGGTTTGGGCCTACTTTTTTCTCTAATAGGTGCAATGTCTCTGGTCTAGTTCCTAGGTCCTTGATCCACTTTGAGTTGAATTTCGTGCATGGTGAGAGAAAGGGATTTAGTTTCATTTAGCTGCATATGGATTTCCACTTTTCCTAGAACCATTTGTTGAAGAGGCTGTCTTTTCTCCAATGTATGTTTTTGGCACATTTGTCTAGTATGAGATAACTGTATTTATGTGGATTTGTCTCTGTGTCTTCAATTGTGTACCATTGGTCTACATGTCTATTTTGGTGTTGATACCATGTAGTTTTGTTACTATAGTTTTGTAGTATAGTATAGTTTCAGGTCTGGTATTGTGATGCCTCCTGTTTCACTCTTCTTGCTAAGGATTGCTTTGGATATTCTGGGTCTCTTCTTTTTCCAAAAAATTTTATGATTGCTTTATCTATTTCTATAAGAATGAAATTGAGATTTTAATTGGAATTGTACTGAATCTATATAGCACTTTGGGTAGTATGGCCATTTTGACAATATTGATTCTTCCTATCCAAGAGCATGTGAGATTTTTCCATCTTCTAAAATCTTAAATTTCTTTCTTAAGTGTTCTGTAGTTTTCATTGTAGAGGTTTTTCACCTCTTTTGTTAAATTGATCCTCAAGTATTTTTTTTTTTTTTGAGGCTATCGTGAATGGGGTAGTTTTCTGAAATTTTCTTTCAGAGGATTCATCACTGATGTATAAAAATGCATTTGATTTATGGGTGTTGATTTTGTATCCTCCTGCTTCGTTGAATCCATTTATTAATTCTGGAAGTTTTCTGGTGGAATTTTTTGGGTCCTCTAGTATAGAATCATGTCCTTGGCAAATAATGATAGTTTGAGTTCTTCTTTTCCTATTTGTATCCCTTTAATTTCTTTTGTTTGTCTAATTGCTCTGGCTAGAGCTTCAAGGACTATGTTGAATAGAAATGGTGAAAGAGAACATCCCTGTGTTGCTCCTGTTTTTAGAGGGAATGTTTCCAATTTTTCTCCATTTAGGATGATGTTCGCCTTGGGTTTAGCATTGATAGCTTTGATTCATAGAATGAATCACACTTGTTCAGGGTCCACTATTTTTAAATGTTTTTTGTATGTGATTTGACAAAATTTTATTGAGAATTTTTGCATCTATGTTCATCAGGGATATTGGTCTGAAATTTCCTTTCTTTGAAGTGTCTCTATCTGGTTTTGGTATCAGGATGATACTAGCCTCATAGAATGAGTTTGGAAGCTTTTCCTCCTTTTCTATTTCATGGAATAATTTGAGGAGCATTTATATTAATTCTTCTTTGTAGGTCTTGTAGAACTTGGCTGAGAATCCATCTGGTCCCGGGCTTTACTTGGTGGGTAGGCTTTTGATAGCGTCTTCTATTTCCTTGCTTGAAATTGATCTGTTTAAGTTATGTAGGTCCTGGTTCAGTTTGGGTAGGTCATATGCCTCTAGAAATGTGTTGGTGTCTTTGAGGTTTTCTATTTTACTGGAGTATAAATTTTTCAAAATAGTTTTTAATTGTCTTCTGTATTTCAATAATGTCCATCATGATATTTCCTTTTTCATCATGTATTTTAGTAATTTGTGTTTTCTCTCTCCTTTTCTCATTAGGGTGGCTGATAATTTGTCAATTTTATTTATTTTTTCAAAGAACCAGCTTTTTGTTTTTTCTATTTTTTGAATTGTTTTTTTGTTTTGTTTGTTTCGATTTCATTGATTCAGCCCTGATTTTAGTTATTTCCTGTATTCTACTACCTTTGATGTTGATTTGTTCCTCTTTTTATAGGGCTTTCAGATATAGTGTCAGGTTGTTTATTTGTTGAATTTTTCTTCTTTTAATGAATAAGCTTAATAAAATAAATTTTCCTCTTAGCACTGCTTTCATTGTGTCCCAGAGATTTTGATATGTTACATTGAAGTTCTCATTTACATCTAGGAATTATTTTTTTATCTCCTCCTTGATGTCTACTGTTACTCATGCATTATTTGATAGCATATTATTGAGTCTCCAGGTGTTGGAGTATTTTCTATTTTTTATTTTATCACTGATTTCAACTTTCATGTGATCAGATAGAATACAGGATAATATCTCTGTTCTTTTTTTGTATTTGAAAAAACTTGCTTTGTGGCATAACATATTGTCTATTTTGGAGAAGGATCCATGTGCTGCTGAGAAAAAAGTGTATTCACTTGTTGATGGACGGAATATTCTATATATGTCTGTTGAGTCTAAATTATTGATTGTTTTATTGAGTTCTATGGTTTATTTGTATTTTTTCCTGAAGTACTTATTTATTTGATTTTTATATTTGTGACAATTAAACAAAAAAGTATATGAGGACAGTATATATTTAACAGATCATTTTTGACATTATATATATATATTTCATATTTACTTTATTTATTTGTTCTATTTACATTTACATGAAAACAGAGTGCAATTTGATTCATTGTACATAGATAGAGGATAACATATGAATTCTCTAGTTGTAAGTTGTATAGAATCACAACATATATGCAATCATACATAAAGTTAGGGCTATGGTGACCATCATATTCCACCACCCTTACTGTCCCCATGCCCCGTCCCCCTTACACCCCTGTGAACAGAGTTCCACCATTATTCCCATGTCCTTCTCCACATTATGGATCAGCATCCACTTATCAATGAGTACATTCAGCATTTGGTTTTCTGAGATTGGCTTACTTCACTTAGCATGATATTCTCCAACTCCATCCATTTACCTGCAAATGCCATAGTTTTATTCTCTTTTATTGCTGAGTATTATTCCATTGTGTATATATACCACAGCTTCTTTATCTATTCATCTATTGAAGGGCATCTAGGCTGGTTCCACAGTTTAGCTATTGTGAACTGAGCTGCTATAAACATTGAAGTGGCTGCATCACTGTAGTATGCTGTTTTTAAATCTTCTGGGTATAGACCAAGGAGAGGTGATAGCAGGCTCAAATGGTGGTTCCATTCCAAGTTTTCTAAGGAATCTCCATACTGCTTTCCAGATTGATTGCACCAATTTGCAGTTTCACAAGCAATGTAGAAGCGTGCCTTTTTCCCTACAACCTCGCCAACACTTATTGTTGTTTGTATTCTTGATAATTGCCATTCTGACTGGCATGAGATGAAATCTTAGGGTAGTTTTGATTTGCATTTCTCTGATTGCTACAGATGTTGAACATTTTTTTATATGTCTGTTGATCAATTGTATATCTTCATCTATGAAGTTTGTGTTCAGCTCTTTGGCCCATTTATTGATTGGGTTGTTAGTTTTTTTGGTGTTAAGTTTTTTGAGTTCTTTTTATATCCTGGAGATTAGTGCTCTATTGGATGTGTTTGTGGCAAAATTTGTTCCCAGAATGTCGGCTCTCTGTTCACTTCACTGATTATTTCTTTTGCTGAGAAGAAGCTTTTTAGTTTGAATCCATCCCATTTATTGATTCTTGATTTTACTTCTTGTGCTATAGGAGTCTTGTTAAGGAAGGATGGTCCTAATCCGACATGATGAAGATTTGGGCCTATGTTTTCTTCTATTAGGCATTGGGTTTTGGTCTGATTCCCAGGTCATTGATCCACTTTGAGTTGAATTTTGTGCATGGTGAGAGATAGGGGTTTAGTTTCATTTTGCTGCATATGGATTTCCAGTTTTCCCAGCACCATTTGTTGAACAGGCTATCTTTTCTCCAGTGTACTTGTTTGGCTCCTTTATCAAGTATAAGTTAACTGTATGTAAGAGGGTTCATCTCTGTGTCTTCTATTCTATACCATTGGTCTACATGTCTATTTTGGTGCCAGTACCATGCCGTTTTTGTTACTATAGCTTTAGAGTATAATCTGAGGTCTGGTACTGTGATGCCTCCAGTTTCACTCTTCTTGCTAAGGATTGCTTTGGTTATTCTGGGTCTCTTATTCTTCCAAATGAATTTCATAATTGCCTTTTCTATTTCTATAAGGAATGACGTTGAGATTTTAATTGGGATTGCATTGAATCTATATAGCACTTTGGGAAGTATTGCCATTTTGACAATATTGATTCTTCCTATCCAGGAGCATTGGAGATTATTCCATCTTCTAAGGTTTTCTTCCATTTCTTTCTTCAGTGTCTTGTAGTTTGCATTGTAGAGGTATTTCACTTCTTTTGTTAAATTGATCCCCAAGTATTTTATTTTTTTTTGAGGCTATTGTGAATGGATAGTTTTCCTAATTTCTCTTTCAGAGAGTTTATCACTGATGTATAGAAATGCAATTGATTTGTGGGTGTTGATTTTATATCCTGCTACTTTGCTAAAATCATTTATTAATTCTAAAAGTTTTCTGATAGAATTATTTGGCTCCTCTAAGTATAGAATCATGTTGTCCGCAAATAATGATAGTTTGAGTTCTTCTTTTCCTATTTGTATCCCTTTAATTTCTTTTGTCTGTCTAATTGCTCTGGCTAGTGTTTCAAGGACTATCTTGAATAGCAGTGGTGAGAGAGGGCATCCCTGTCTAGTTCTTGTTTTCAGAGGGAATGCTTCCAATTTTTCTCCATTTAAGATGATGTTGGCCTTGGGTTTAGCATAGATAGCTTTTACAAAGCTGAGGAATGTTTCTATTATCCCAAGTTTTTCTAGTGTTTTGAGCATAAAAGGGTGTTGTATTTTGTCAAATGCCTTCTCTGCATCGGTAGATAAAATCATATGATTCTTATCTTTAAGTCTATTGATGTGATGCATTACATTAATTGATTTCTGTATGTTGAACCAACCTTGCATCCCTGGGATGAACCCCACTTGATCATGGTGCACTATTTTTTGGTATGTTTTTGTATGTGATTTGCCAGAATTTTATTGAGAATTTTTGCATCTATGTTCATCAGGGATATTGGTCTGAGGTTTTCTTTCTTTGAGGTGTCTCTGTCTGGTTTTGGAATCAGGGTAATACCTGCCTCATAGAATGAGTTTGGAAGGGTTCCCTCCCTTTCTATTTCATGAAATAGTTTGAGGAGAATTGGTATTAATTCTTCTTTGAGGGTCTTGTAGAATTCAGCTGAGAATCCATCTGGACCTGGGCTTTTCTTGGTTGGTAGGCTCTTGATGGCATCTTGTATTTCCTTGCTTGAAATTGATCTGTTTAAGTTATGTATGTCCTCTTGGTTCAGTTTGGGTAGGTCATATGCCTCTAGAAATTTGTCGGTGTCTTCAGGGTTTTCTATTTCATTGGAGTATAAATTTTCAAAATAGTTTCTAATTATCTTCTGTATTTTAGTAGTGTCTGTTGTGACATTTCCTTTTTCATCACAAATTTTAGTAATTTGGGTTTACTCCCTCCTTCTTTTCGTTAGGGTGACTAAGGGTTTGTCAATTTTGTTTATTTTTTCAAAGAACCAGCTTTTTGTTTTGTCAATTTTTTGAATTGTTTCTTTTGTTTCAATTTTATTGATTTCTGCCCTAATTTTGATTATTTCTTCTCTTCTACTTCTTTGGGTGTTAATTTGTTCTTCCTTTTCTAAGGCTTTGAGACAAAGAGTCAATTCATTTATTTGTTGGCTTTTACTTTTTCTAATGAATGAGTTTAGTGCTATGAACTTTTCTGTTAGCACTGCCTTCATGGCATCCCACAGATTTTGATGTGTTGTATCAGAGTTTTCATTTGCCTCTAAGAATTTTTTTTTATTTCTTCCCTGATGTCTTCTGTTATTCATGCATCATTCAATAGCTTATTATTTAGTTTCCAGGTGATGGAGTAGTTTCTGTTTTTTAATCTGTTATTGATTTGTAATTTTATTCCATTGTAGTCAGATAGGATGCAGGGTAGAATCTCTATTTTTTTGTATTTGCTTAGACTGGCTTTGTTACATAACATATGACCTATTTTGGAAAAGGATCCATGTGCAGCTGAGAAAAAAGTGTATTTGCTTGTTGATGGATGGAACACTCTATATATGTCTGTTAAGTCTAAATTATTATTAGTTTCATTGAGGTCTATGGTTTCCTTATTAAGTTTTTGTTTGGAAGATCTATCCAATGATGAGAGAGCTGTGTTAAAGTCTCTAAGTATTATTGTGTTGTGGTCTATTTGATTCTTGTGTTTGAGAAGGATTTGTTTGATATATGTAGAAGCCCCATTATTTGGGGCATACATATTTATGATTGTTATGTCTTGTTGATGTATGATTTTGGCTTGTTTTTGGTTTTTACGTTGAGTTGTTTTCTCTTTTGAATGGTCTTTCCTTTAGTGTAGTTCTTCTCTTTGTAAATTTTCATTGTTGGTTATTGTTTCCTCTTCATGGAATATTTTGCCAAGAATGGTGTGTAGTGCAGGCTTTCCTGCTGTAAATTCTTTTAACTTTTGTTTTTCATGGAAGGTTTTTATTTCATCATCAAATCTGAAGCTCAGTTTTGCTGGATATAGGATTCTTGGTTGGCACCCATTGTCTTTCAGGGTTTGGAATATGTTATTCCATGATCTCCTGGCTTTTAGGGTCTGGGTTGAAAAATCTGCTGAGATACGAATTGGTCTCCGCTTGTATGTAATCTGGTTCTTCTCTCGCGTGGCCTTTAAAAGTCTATCCTTATTCTGTATGTTGGGCATTTTCATTATAATGTGCCTTGGTGTAGCTCTGTTGAAATTTTGTACGTTTGGTGTCCTGTAAGCCTCTTGTATTTGATTTTCCATTTCATTTTTCATATTTGGGAAGTATTCTGATATTATTTCATTGAAGAGATTGTGCATTCCTTTGGTTTGAAATTCTGTGCTTTCTTCAATCCCAATAAATCTTAGATTTGGTCTTTTGATGCTGTCCCATATTTCTTGTATGTTCTGTTCATGACTTTTTACCATCTTCACTGTATGGTCAAGTTTATTTTCAAGATTGTATATCTTGTCTTCATTATCTGAGGTTCTGTCTTCCAGGTGATCTAGTCTACTGGTGATGCTTTCTATTGAGTTTTTTATTTGGTTTATTGTTTTCTTCATTTCAAGTATTTCCAATTGGTTTTTTTCACAATCTCTAGGTCTTTCTTAAAGTAATTTTTTGCTACTTGTAATTGCTCTCTTATCTCTTCGTTAGAAAGATTGATGGTTGCCTTTATTTGCTCTCCTATTTCTTTGTTGGATTGGTCAATTTTTCCCTGTAATTGTTCACTTATGTCATTATTTAATTTGCTGATCATTTTAATTATGTACATTCTGAATTCTTTCTCTGACATTTCATCAACTGTGCTGTCAATGGATTCTGTTACAGTGCTATCCAGGTTTATTTGGGGCACTTTCTTCCCTTGTTTTTTCATTGTGTGTCTTCCTTTCTTGAAATACCAATCTGAGGTATTGCGACTTCTATCCTATAATCTTGTATTGGCACTCCAGATTACCTGTGTCTCAGCTTGCCCTCTCTTGTGCTCCTGCTGGTGAACAGGAACTCGAGTGGAACTGGAGGCAGGCCCAGGTCTCACTTAGGCAGGGTCATAAGCAGGAGAGTCTGTGTGCGACCCTTAGAGTGAGTGTGAGCTCCCCTGGGGCTAGAGGCTAGCAGGCTCTGGTCTGCCTTCAACTGGGAATCCCTAAGTGTGGTTTTGGTCCTTCTGTTTTGCCTGATCACCAGAACTTTGTAGTGGAACTGGGGCAGGACCAGGCCACCCTTAGGCAGGCCTTCCTTGAGCTAGGGTCTCTGAGGGGACTCTTACCCAGAGTTTGGTCTCCCCAGTGGCTAGCGACTAGCAGTCCCTGTTCTCCTGTTGGCTAGACACCCGTGCAGTTTCCTAAGGGCGGATCTGGGCCCTCTGTGGCTGCCGCAGTTCCACAGGAACTGTGGAGCGGAACTGGGCTCTCTGGTTTATTTGTTTTGTTTTTGTTTGGAAGATCTATCCAGTGATGAAAGAGGTGTGTTAAAGTCATCCAGTATTATTGTGTTGTGATATATTTGATATTAATAGATGCCCCATTGTTTAGGGCATAGATATATAATATTGTTATGGCTTGTTGATGTATTATTCTCTTAAGCAGTATGAAATGTTCTTCCTTATCACTTCTAAGTTTGACTTGAAGTCCATTTTATCTGATATGAGGATGGAAACCCCTGTTTGTTTATGTGGTCCAGGTGAGTGATACATTTTTTCCCACCCTTTTACCTTTAGTCTGTGGATGTCTTTTCCTGTGAGATGAGTCTTTGAAGACAGCATATTGCTGGGTCTTTTTTTTTTTTTTTTTAATCCAATCTTTCAGTCTATATCTGTTAATTGATGAGTTTAGGTCATTCACGTTCTGAGTTATTATTAAAATATGATTTGTAATCCTGGTCATTTTGGTTTATCTTTGGTTTGTTTTCTCCTTTGACTAGCATTTCCTTTAGTGTAGTTCCTCTCTTTGTATATTTTCATTATTCATTATCATTTTCTCCTCATGGACTATTTTGCCAAAAATGCTCTGTAGTGCAGTCTTTCTCATTGTAAATTCTTTTCACTTTTGTTTTCCATGAAAAGTTTTTATTTCATCATCTAATCTGTACCTTAGTGTTTCTGGATATAAGATTCTTGGTTGGCATCCTTTTTTTTTTTTTTTTTTTTTTTTTTTTTTTTTTTTTTTTTTTTTTTTTTTTTTTTTTTTTTTTTTTTTTTTTTTTTTTTTTTTTTTTTTTTTTTTTTTTTTTTTTTTTTTTTTTTTTTTTTCTTTTCAGAGCTTGGTACATGTTGTTCCAGGATCTTCTGACTTTGAGTGTCTGGGTTGAAAACTCTGATTAGATCCAAATTGTTCTTTCCCTGTATGTAATCTGATTCCTCTTTTTCAAGGCCTTTAAAACTCTATCATTTTTATTACAATTGACTTGGTGTAGATCTATTGCAATTTTGTACATTTAGTGTACTGTAAGCCTCTTGTATTTGATTTTCCAATTCATTTTTCATGTTTGGGTAATTTTCTTATATTATTTTATTGAAGAGATTATACGTTCCTTTGGTTTGAAATTATGTGCCTTCCTCTATCACAATAAATCTTAGATTTGGTCTTTTGATGTTGTCCCATAATTCTAGTATGTTCTGTTCATGGTTTCTTACCATATTCACTGTATGGTCAACTTTATTTTCAAGATTGTATATTTTGTCATCATTATCTAAGATTCTGTCTTCCAAGTGACCTAATCTGTAAGTGATATTTTCTATTGTGTTTTTTATTGGGTTTATTGTTTCCTTCATTTCAGGAATTTCTGATTGTTTTTCTTTTTATTTTAGAATCTTTATCTCTTTTTAAAGTGGTCTTCTGCTACCTGTATTTTTTCCCTAATCACTTTGTTGATGTGATCCATGGTTGCCTGTATTTGCTCTCTTACCTCTTTGTTGAAGTGATAATTTTTTGCCTGTATTTGCTCACTTAGGTCATTTTTTAGTTTGCAGATCTGTTTAATTTGTACATTCTCAACTCTTTCTCTGACATTTCATAAACTACATTGTCAATGAATTTTATTAATGTAGTATCTTGTTTAGTTTGTGGCACTTTCCTCCCTTTTTAAAAAAAATTTTTTTAATGCATTTCAAGTAATAGTACATATATAGAGCTCAATTTTCCATCTCTCTGGTTCAAACAAGATAGTGTCACATCATTCATGTCTTTATACATGTGCTTAGGGTAGTGATATCCATCTCATTTCACCATTTTTGCTACTCCCATTCCTCTTCCCTTTCCCCACCTCCCCCATCCCATCCGAAGTTCCTCCATTTTCCCATGTTCCCTACCCCCACCCAACCTTATGTATCAGCATCCACTAATCAGAGAGAACATTTGGCCTTTGGGTTTTGGGATTGGCTTAATTCACTTAGCATGATGTTCTCCAATTCCATTCATTTACTTGCAAATGCCATAATTTTACTCTCTTTTAGTGCTGAGTAATATTCCATTGTGTGTATATACCACAGTTTTTTTTTTTTTTTTTATCCATTCATCTACTGAAGGGAATCCAGGTTGCTTCCACAGTTTAGCAATTGTGAATTGTGCTGCTATAAACATTGAAGTGTCTGCATTACTGTAGTATGCTGTTCTTAAGTCTTTAGGGTATAGGCTGAGGGTTGGGTTAGCTGGGTCAAATGGTGGGTCCCTTCTAAGATTTTTAAGGAATCTCCATACTGCTTTCCAGATAGATTGCACCAATTTGCAGTCCCACCAGTTTTAGTATGCCTTTTCCCCCATCTCCTCACCAGCACTTACTGTTGCTTGTATTTTGGACAACTTCCATTCTGACTGGTGTGAGATGAAATCTTAAAGTACTTTTGATTTGCTAGAGATGTTGAACATTTCTTTATATAAATAATTTATTGATTGTATATCTTCTTCTGAGATGTTTCTATTCAGATCCTTAGTCCATTATTTATAGGGTTGTTTATTGTTTTGGTGTTAAGTTTTTTGAGTTCTTTATATATGCTGGAGATTAGTGCTCTGTCTGATGTGGGTGTGGCAAAAATTTGCTCCCTGAATGAAGGCTGTCTGTTCACCTCATTGATTGTTTCTTTTGATGAGAAGAAGCTTTTTACTTTGAATCCATCTCATTTATTGATTATTTCTTTTATTTCTTGTGCTGTAGGAGTCAGGTTAAGGAAGTCAGGGCCTAATTCTACATGATGAAGATTTGAGCCTACTTTCTCCTCAATTAGGCATAGGGTCTCTGGTCTAATTTCTAGGTCTTTGATCCACTGTGAGTTGAGTTTTGCACATGGTGAGAGAAAGGGATTTAATTTCATTTTTCTGCATATGTATTTCTGGTTTTCCCAGCATCAGTTGTTGAAGAGGCTATCTTTTCTCCACTGTATATTTTTGGCACCTTTGTCTAGTATGAGATAACTGTATTTATGTAGGTTATTCTCTGTGTCTTCTATTCTGTACCAATGTTCTACATGTCAGTTTTGGTGCCAGTATTATGCTGTTTTTGTTACTATAGCTTTGTAGTATAGTTTAAGGTCTGGTATTGTGATGCCTCCTGCTTCACTCTTCTTACTTAGGATTATCTTTGGCTATTCTGGATCTCTTCTTTTTCCAAATAATTTCATGATTGCCTTTTATATTTCTATAAGAAATGACTTTGACATTTTAATTGGAATTGCACTGAATCTGTATAGCACTTTGGGTAGTATGGCCATTTTGACAATATTGATTCTGCCTATCCAAGAGCATGGGATGTCTTTCCATCCTCTAAGGTCTTCTTCAATTTCTTTCTTTAGTGTCTTATAGTTTTCATTGTAGAGGTCTTTCACCACTCTTGTTAGATTCTCAAGTATTTTATTTTTTTTTGAGGCTATTGTGAATGGAGTAGTTTTCCTGATTTCTCTTTCAGAGGATTCATTGCTGATGTATAGAAATACATTTGATTTATGGGTGTCAATTTTATATTCTGCAATTTTTCTGAATTCATTTATTAATCCTGGAAGTTTTCTGGTGGAATGTTATCGATCGTCCAAGTATAATATCACGTCATCTGCAAATAATGATAGTTTGAGTTCTTCTTTTCCTATTCGTATCCTTTTAATTTCTTTCATCTGTCTAATTGTTCTGGCTAGAGTTTCAAGGACTACATTGAATAAGAGTGGTGAAAGAGGGCATCCCTGTCTTGTTCCAGTTTTTAGAGGTAACACTTCCAATTTTTGTCCATTTAGGATGATGTTGGCCTTAGGTTTAGCATAGATTGCTTTAACAATGTTGAGGTATGTTCCTACTATACCTAGTTTTTCTAGTGTTTTAAACACAAAAGGGTGTTGTATTTTGTCAAATGCTTTCTCTGCATCAATTGATAAAATCATGTAATTCTTATCTTTATTGATGTGATGAATTATGTTTATTGATTTCTATATGTTGAACCAACATTGCATCCCTGGAATGAAGTCCACTTGATCATGGTGCACAATTGTTTTAATATGCTTTTGTATGCAATTTGCCAAAATTTTATTGAGAATTTTGCATCTATGTTCACCAGGGATATTGGTCTGAAATTTTCCTTTTTTGATGTGTCTTTGTCTGGTTTTGGTATCAGGGTGGTATTAGCCTTGTAGAATGAATTTGAACAGGTTCCCTCCTTTTCTATTTCATGGAATAATTTAAGGAGTATTGGAGTTAGTTCTTCTTTGTAGGTCTTGTAGAACTTGGCTGAGAATCCTTCTGGTCCAGGGCTTTTCTTGGTTGGAAGGCTCTTGATGGCATCTTCTATTTTCTTGATTGTAATTGATATTTTTAAGTCATGAATGTCCTCCTGGTTCAGTTTGGGTAGGTCATATGTCTCTAGAAATTTGTCGGTGTCTTCAGGGTTTTCTATTTTACTGGAGTATAAATTTTCAAAATAGTTTCTAATTATCCTCTGTATTTCAGCAGAGTCTGCCATGACATTTCCTTTTTCATCACAAATTTTAGTAATTTGTGTTTTCTCTCTCCTTTTTGTTAGGGTGGCTAGGGGTTTGTCAATTTTATTTATTTTTTCAAAGAACCAACTTTCCATTCTGTCAATTTTTTGGATTGTTTCCTTTGTTCAATTTCATTAATTTGGGACTTGATTCTAATTATTTTCTGTATTCTACTTCATTTGGTGTCAGTTTGTTCCTCTTTTTCTAGGGCTTTGATATGTAGTGTCAAGTCATTGAGTTGTTGACCTTTTCTTTTTTGAATAAATGACCTTAATGCAATGAACTTTCCTCTTAGCACTGCCTTCATAGTGTCTCAGACATTTTGATACATTGTATCACAGTTCTCATAGGAATTTTTTAATCTCCTCCCTGATGTCTTCTGTTACCCATGCATCATTCAATAGCATATTATTAAGTCACCGGGTGTTTGGAGTAGCTTCTTTTTTAAAAAATATTATTAATTTCTAATTTCATTCTATTATGGTCAGATGGAATGCAGGGTAGTATCTCTATTGTTTTCTTCTTCTTCTTCTTCTTCTTCTTCTTTTGTATTTGCTAAGACTAGCTTTATGGCATAGAATGTGATCTATTTTGGGGAAGGATCCATGTGCAGCTGAGAAAAAAGTGTATTTGCTTGTTGAAGGATGGAATATTCTATATATGTCTGTTAAGTCTAGATTATTATTATTGCTCTATTGAGTTTTGTAGATTCTTTGTTTAGTGTTTGTTTGGAAGATCTGTGGAAGACCAGTAAGTAGGAAGAAAATACAGTACAACTAATGAGGAGACATAAAAATTAAGAAAAATAAAACATGGAAAGGTGGATGTTATGAGACTATATAATACAACTGTAGTATGCTAATCAGATATCCTGGTCCACAGTAGCCTAATGCACAAAATATACCTGGTTTCACAAATGTTTAGGATGTGAGGGTGGAAAAGGAGTGAGGGAGCAAAAAGAAAAAAAAAGAAAGGAAGAAAAGAGAAAAATAAAGAAATAGAAGGAAAAAATAAAAAATCTCAATATAAATAAACAGGATTGCTTCCCTTCTTTTCCAGTAGGTGGAGTTGTCTGTTGCTTACTGGTATCTGCCCTCTCAGATGAAAGAGGATGAAGCTAAAGTCTCACAAAGAAGCCCTCTGCTTCAGAGATAAGGTGAAGTGCCATGCCAGGTGGTGGTGTTGGGTGACATGTTCTGAGATGCAGCTCTGTGGTGTGCTGTGCAGAAGTAAAAGTTTGTCTCCAGATCCTGTCCCATGTCTCCAGGTGTAAGTGAACAGGGAAGTTCTGCTCTGGTAGATGGAGATCCACACAAGAGCAGCAGCCAGGTGTCCCCTGTGGGAGCAACAGCTGGGGTCATGCGTGGGTGGGCAACCCAAGGTCCTGCAGGGTGTGTGGGTGCCGGAGCTGGGGATCCTGTGCAGGAGCGGGTTTTGCACAGGGGATGGGTCAGAGTCCTGCTCCCCAGTGTGCAGCTGAGGTCCTGAGCAAATGCTGGGGGCGGGAAACCCTGCGGGCCTGTGAGTGGAGTTCCTGCATCGAGGCAGCTATTGGGTGTCCTCTACAAACTCAGTGAGAAACAGTGTTTCCACTACCTTTAAACCCCATTCCTGGAAAGACTAGGAGCACGGCGTCTGTCTAGGCTGCCATCTTGGAACAGATCCTCTCTCCTCCCTTGTTTTTTCATGTTGATTATATGTCTTCCTTTCTTGCAGTGAGGATCTGATGTATTGCGGTTTCTATCCTATAATCTTATACTGACCCTGCAGATTATCTGTATCTCACATTGGTATTCACTTTCATTGCCTGGCATTTGTCCCAAGATGGAGTCTACGCAAAATGGTTTTGGGCTGCATTTTAGGAGACACAGCACTGGGGCATGCTGTGCTGTGGTGGGCAGCTGCCTTCAGGCCCTTGGGACAAGGTAGAGACTACTACATGGGGAGGGCTAGAGTGATGACTGCAGTTTTCCAAGATGGATGTTGCCTAGGAGCAAGGCTTTGGCAAATGGGCAGCCACAGCATGGACCTCCACTCTGCACGGGGGTGGTCCTGAGCCTGGACTCTCACACAGTTCTGTGGGGGCACTCATGGGGCTGGGCTTCCCTCCATTGGGTCTGCGGATCTGCAGAGGCAGTCAAATATTTTGTTTTAAATTCAGTTGATCTAGGAATTATAATTCTGAATTTATAGAATTTAGGCCTTAAGTGATTTCCTGATAATTTCCAAAGTCCTAAGTGATATCTGGATTTAGAAAATGGAAATATAGCATGTCTAAATACATAAAATACTCTTTAAAAATATTTTATACAGTAGTTGCATAGACTGAAACTTTTTAAAAAATGGTGACATACAGTTCCTTTGTTTTTGTTTCAAGGATTGAACTCAGGGGTACTTGACTATAGAGCCACATCCCAGCCATATTTTGTATTTTATTTAGAGACAGGGTCTCACTGAGTTGCTCAATACCTTGTTTATGCTGAGGGTGGCTTTGAACTTGTGATCCTCTTGCCTTAGCCTCCCGAGCTGCATAGCTGTGTGTGCCACCGTGCCCAACCCAGTTCATTGGATTTTATTAAGAAGAAATAACTCAGTTCACTCCAAAAAGAAATTTAGAAGCCATTGACATTTTCGCTTTCTAAGATTTATTTCATAGAGAATAATTTTAAAATGTGCGAATTAAATTATGTAGTGTATTGGTTTCACAGGACCGCTGTAACCAAGTACCAAAATTTTAACAACTTATAACAACATGAGTTAATTCTCTCAACGTTTTGGAGGTTACAAATAAAATATCTATGTTGACTCATTCTGGAGGCTGTGAAGGAGTTACCTGCACCACTCTCTAACGGAATTACAGAGTACAAATTCAAGACCCTTGGCCCTGCATCTGGAAGTTGAGGACAATGGGACTTGTAGGCTTTGTGGGTCACAGGTCAAATTTTCTTGGTAACAAAGTAAATTAATCATAAAAATCATCATGATTGCAGTTATTGCCATTGATCTAGGTAAATCTATTTGTCATGGTTTAGTTCTGAGGTATCCCTCAATGAACTCATGTGTTAGATTGATAGATAATACAGAAATGTTCATAGGTATAATGATTAGAATATAAGAACTATAACATAATAAGTGGATCAATGAATTTGATGGATTAATAATTTAGATTATTGGATGCTAATTATAGGTAAGTGAGGAATAGTTGGAGGAAGTAGACATTGGGTGTGCACCCTTCAGAAATGATATTTTATCACTCACTCTTTTCTCTCTCTGCTTCCTGGCTACTATGAGTTGAGCAGGTTTCTTCTACCATGCCTCTTTGTCATGATGTTCTGCCTGATCTCAGACTGAGACCTCTGAAATTTGAACCAAAATAAACATTTCCTTCTCCAAATTGTTCTTGCCATGTTTGGTCACAGTAACAAAAAGCAGACTAACACACTATTTTTACATGTTTTTCTTTGACTTTCTTTTTAATAGATTATTTTAAGGTTCCACAAGGAATATTTACAGAGAGTAAATAAATATAAAAGTCCTGACTGCTTTGCTCCAATGGAGGTCAAGTATACATGATATAAATAACTATATATATTGTATATATGTACATATATAATATATATATCACATATAGCACTAATGTATGTGTGTATATATATATATACAAGTATATGTGATATAAATAGCTATATATACAACTAATATGTGTATATATATACATATACACATTTTTTATATCATGTGTAATTGACCTCCACTGGAGGAAAGCAGAGAAGTCAGGATTTTTATATTAGTTATATACTGCAAAATATTTTCATTATATATATTATTTACATATTATTTATATATTATTTACATATATAATATATAATTATATAATTATAATATATATGATTATATTTATGATTTATATATGTGTAATAATATATATGATTTATACATATTTATACATATATGTGTGTATAAATATATATATTCATATATATTAATTCTCTGAACTGCATATTATGGCATATTTCCAAGGAGACTGAACTTTTCAGGTAAATACATAGATGTTATTCTGTTATAGTTCTCCAAGGCTCACAATCTTCAGATTATTTGTTTAAATGTGACATTGAAAGTAAGTCACTGCATTGTTAGCAATGGCTTTTCCAGTTTTAAAATTCATTGATTAAAAAGTAATAAATGCTGAAATCAGGAGGAAGTCTGATGTTTGCACCAATTTCTTTGTCCAACAAGCACTAGAACACTACTTGAGCATATAAAATTATTCACTGTCATTTATCTTTCTTTATTTAACCAAATTCATCAATGCATCCCTATTCTACATCCATAGTAGAAAAACCTGAATTCACCTTGGAGTTTTTTCTTTAAAAGTTTTCTTAGAGCATTATCATTGTACATAGTATTTGGGGTCATTTTGACAAAATACTACATGTGAGGAATTTGATTACAATCCTCATTCCCTCCTCCTCTTTCCCTTTCTTTCTCCATCCCCTTTTCTCTCTCCTTTTTTCTACTGATCTTCATTTCTTTCTTTCTTTATTTTTGATTGATAGTTCATATATATATATGTGTATATATATATATGTAGGTGAAAAAATTTTAGTGCATTTATCTATTTCTGTAACAACGTATTGTTTATTTCACTCCATATTTCTACTTATTTAGACAATTCCGTTCAGTATCTGTTCAGGACTGTTAATCCAAAGTCTCAGAAATGAGATGATCCCACACTATGAAAAGTAGACATTTATATTCAGTCTGTGGATAGAGAATCGAAGCTGAGGAGTAGCCTAGTCATTCACTGAAGGTCATGGGTATAATCAGCATCATATCCAGTATGAATAAATCCAGTTACAATATTTGAACCATTTGGACTGTTTATTAGATAAGAGACAATATGCAATGTCTTTAAGACAGAATCTGTTGCCTAAAATGGAGAATTTGAGCTCATACAGCAGGTAGGAATATTTTAAACAATATCTCTAGACTGGAAAAATATAGTTTCAATATTTTAAAATTTCAATAAATATGATTGAGAGTCTCTTCACATTCAGCCAGTGGGATTTCAGTCTTATAAGTGATTCCAGGATGGTGCAAATGTCTTAGGTGGTAAAATAAACCATTTGCAATATCTCTTATTTTCTTCCATCCCAGCACAATGCCTAACTATAACTCTCTTCCTACACCAGAAATGAGTTCAGCTCTTTTCTCCTTTCCTGAAGCATGCCCCATCCCAACTAAATTTACCTGTCTCATGTCTCTCTTTGGAACATCTAGCTTAATATCTTCAGTGGGTATAGATTGCTTTTAAAAGAGGGTAAGTCCATCTACTCTATGTATCTATCATATGTCAAGGGAGCAAAGTTTTGTCTAAAAACTTTAAATCGGGAAAGAAAGCAACAACAAAAAAATAACTGGCGGAATGTTCATCATTGAGCATGTGGAAAAATTTGTAACATGTTACATACTTTCAATGAATTGAAATAACAACGGTCTCCTGAAAAATATCACCATTTATTTTTTTCAGATGAGAAGGTAAGGTGCAAATATAATAATTCAAATGCCCAAGGCCACCTAACCAAGGAAGTGGAAAAGTTACAACTCTAACCCAGGATGTCTGGCACTCAAGTCTTTTAAATTTTATATTGTTCACATAATGCTATAAATTCTCTCACCACACTTGAGGCTATAACCACAGCAAAGGTATTTTGAATCTGATATCTGATTTACAAAGCATAGAAAGATTCATCATCAAAATTGTAATCATATAAAACTAGATTTTAATATATGCTACGGACAAAGGCAAGCTAGATCCTGAAGAATTTTTAAAGCTAGAAGATATTAGTGTGCATAGCATAAATAAAATGAAATTACGGGGAATGAAGTCTTATTTTTGTCAATTACTGTGGTGGTGTAAGCTTTTCTGAATTGAATTCATTTTTAAAATGAGCAAAATATTATGTAATTTAACTTGTGGAATTGCAACATGAATAAAAGTTGCAATAGACAATATTGTGGCGTACTTCATAAGTTGTCAAGCATAAAGTTTTTGTTTAATTCCTACATTTTATATATTTTAATAGGAAATAACATCAAAAAATAGAATGCCAAGTGGGCATTACAAATCATCTTTGCAAAGATGAGCATTATTAAATTTAAAATTAGGGTTAAGCTTGATTGTTAGTTTGTTCAAAAAAAAGTTTTATATTTCTTAAAGGCACCAGTCAATGATCATCGGCTGAAGGTAATTTTATAAGCTTTCTGCAACATGAGAAATCACACACAAGGCACAGCTCAACAAAAGAATTTGGGATGGGCTTATGGGCGGGCACGGGCCTCTGCTGGATGGTTTTTTGGAAAGGGTTTAAGGAAGTGATTAATTAATCGAGATCTTGGTTGCTCTCTTGAAACAGAGTTTTGGAGGTAGGAATGGAGTTGTTCCTGAGGTACTAGTCTCTGACGTCGACCAACAGAGGAGGAAGCTTGGTTCTTTTTGTAGCTGTGTGGCATCCATGTCTTTTCCTTTTATTCACACCTGATTACAGTGTGGCACTGTTTTCATCATATTTTTCCACAGTTGCACAGTGACCTTGTCTAATTATTGCTGACATTCTGTGGAAATGTTTATGTTCAGTAGGGAACATTGTAGCCAGGTCTTGAGCTGTCAGTTTTAGGACCATTTAGTTAGTTTGTTTGTTTATAATTATTTAGTGAAAAGACCATGTCATTTAGTTGATTATCTTCAGAGTTATTCAAGGTTACAAAATTTCTGCTAACAAGTATTGTTTTTATAATTAGACCATAATTATATATTATATGTAATTATATTAAAACTACATGTTTTCATTACTATACTTATAATTATATATAATTTATATAGAAATTATATAATATTTTATTTATACATATAGTTTGTATATGTGTGTGTGTGTGTGTATACACACATATATGGATGAGAGTAGGACCTGTCTGTTACACACTGGAGCACACTGGAATGCAGAGAGCTCCTCAGTGGCAGGAGGAGATTGCACACTGTACCTGCTGACTCAGTGGCTTCTTGAGTACTTCAGTGCATTTCAGAAGACTAGATTTTACTAATTCCATTCTTTTGTTTCTCCCAATTTTGACCCTATTTGCTATTGGCCTTGAGAGGGCAATGAGTCATTTTGCAGGAAATCACCATACATTCTTTTTATAAACTCTGATGAAATTAAGTTTATCTATGTTTGGGTGATATAACTCATTGACTTATAATTGAGGAAATAGTCTGTTTAAAGTGAGATTCTTAGCTACAAACTAATTCTATAGTCCTGGAGATCCAAGGCCTTGTTTATTACCTCTTCATATGATGCTTATTAGTACACCTGGCCAAAATCATCTAAACTCAATAAATAAATAGCTGCTGAAGAGTAAATCTCTCTCTCTCTCTCTCTCTCCCACACACACAAACACACACACACGCACGCACACACATTCACTGGTTGTTTTGTAGGCCTTGGTATTGTTTTATACTCATTCTCTGAAAACTTTTCTGAATATTCCAAATCTTTGTGTGATCTGATAATTAACTTAATTAGTGTTGGTGAACAAAAATGAGGGGAAAAACAACTGCTGTGTCTTTCTCCACCCTTTGATTCAAATATACACTTGGTGATAATATAGAATCATTTGTACAAATGAGACTGAGAAGCTGTGGAATCACCATGAGAAAGTAAAAGGTAAAACCTTGGAGCAGGTGGTAGACCATGGTTCTTTCTTTCACAAACTAGAGGAAGCCGAGAGACCTGTGGCTTCAGAGAGAGTTTCTCAGTGGCCCTAACACTGGGTCAGGTTCCAGCTGAGGAGCTGGAAGGACTGGAGGCTAAGTGCTGTACTGAGTGATGAATAAGACCTTTGCCAGGGACTAGAAGGATAATATAGGTATTCATTTTTTCAAAAGCAGAAAGGAGACATGAAAACTTAAGGATTTTTTCAAGTAAAAGACTAAAAAAATCAGAAATTAGTGACTTTTGGAGAGCAACTGACAATTTAAGTCTTCTACTTTTTCTGACATATGAGAAAACTGAAAACATGAGAAGATGGTCCATTAGCTTGTTAATCAGCCCTGCAAGACATAGTGAAGGCAGTGAGCTCCTTATTTTGAAATCAGGAGAAAAAAGGGGAAAGTTGAAATGACGAACTCAGAGGTGTCCTGAAGGGAATGCTTGGCCCATTTCTATTGCAAATGTCAAAGTGTTTTCAAATGTTAATACCCCTGAACCTACGTTGGGTCCACATTCATAATTTTAATTGACTCTTGTGTATAAATAATTCCCACTGCTGTCAGTTTAAATTGTGCTGTTAAGACTCCAGGATTGGGTTTACTATCTGTCAAGAGTAGATTATTTTAATACATTTTTATATTTACAAAACTCCACTGTGAATCCAAAGGTAGAAATTGGGTAGATGCTAAGGAACCAAGCTTGGCCCCTCCATCAAATCATTTTCTGCATTGGGAAATGTCAATCTGAATGCTGTTTCCTTAAGTGAAAAATAAAAGAATGATACCTAAATCACAGTAGACATGTTAGAGGATTAAAGTTTGCATTGTTGACCAGGGTGAAGCAAAATGAATATCTATGCAGTGACTTAATCCTGACCAAAGGGTGTGTTTTTCCTTGCACTCAAATCTGCAAACAAACAACTAACTTAAACTAGAAAAAGAGATGCAACCCTCAAAAATCAGGAATTAAATAATTAAAATTTGAGATAGCGTACACCCTAGTCCTCTACCCTGCAGAAATTACAATGAAGATTGTCTCCCTGCTTAAAAGACTAAAAGCCATTTGTTGATATCATAGCACTGGAAAGTGCTATAGTGACAGCCACATCATATTAACTTGTAGCAGGGATCTTCCTTGCAGCGCTGAGTCTTAAAAAATGGGACACACTGATTCCAGTAATCTGTTGCAAGGTAGTGACGTCTCCCCCCACTCTTAACAGGCGCTAATTATTGCATTTCAAATAACGTAAAATATAGCAGCCGTGCATACTGTCAGGTCGGCCTGGGCTGTTGAGGTGTCTAAGCATGCATATGTGTGAGCATCTGACAGTGGGTGGTTTTACTGTTTACTTTATAAATACATTTGAATAATGGTTCTTGAATACAGAGAGTGGAATTTAACAATTTAGCTGGATTGACATATGAATTCACAGGAAGAGGTGGGTTCTTGGCAAGGCAATTCTGTTTTACTGTGGCATTGTCAAAAGTACATACTGCAATTCAGAGTGTCCCCTGTGCCTGAAAAGGAATAAGGAACTGGGCAGGAAGAGAAGAGGAAACTAGGAGTGAGGTAGAAATGGAAGTGATAAACAATCTCTTCTAACTCAACCCTAATCTAATTTCATTTTTCTCAGATACCTAAATAATAATGTTCAGATGATCAGGATCACTGCAGGCATATATGTGTGTGTGTGTATGTGTATATATATATATATATATATATATATATATATATGCATATATATGTATATATATAGATACATACACATATTTTAAAATGATATTTGTATTGCTTTGAAAAAATACAGAATTTGTTCACCTGAAAGATTTGAGTTAGCCTCAAAAGCGTTTTGGATGAAGGCTGGAGTAGAGGGGCAAAAGCTTATTTTCCTTTAATCAGTAAGTAGCTATTTGACATAAGGCCTCCTTCATGACCCAGGAACAATGACCTCCAGGGAAAAACTACCCTAAATAAGCTCCATCTCCTGCTTTAGGATCCTTGATCAGTTGCAGGTTATATCCCTTGAAATGGCCATGAAAGCCTTTATCTGGGAATAGTTCACCAGAGTAGGGTTATAGTGAAGCAAAATATGTAAAATTTGATGCTCCTTGAGTTCAGGAGCAAGTCTTTTAACTTCACCTTGTTAAGTTAGAAATATGTCGTGAATAGAAACATTCTTTTCAATTCAAAACTTCTTCATGAAGGAAGGTCTCTTTGTGGGACTGGTACTACACATTGCGGCTCCAGGTGACCTTCTCCAGGATCCCTTGGCAGTTTTATCTTGATTAAAATGGTTCTTTTCACAGGAGGGAAAGGGCTGTGACATCATCCTGCAAAAGAAAAGCTTCTAAGGAGTGAGGCAAAATGGTAAAAGGTGGATAAAAGATATAGCTTTCTTTGGAGAAGGTGTGAGAAGAAAA
Organism: Geosciurus inauris; assembly: GCA_004024805.1. Lineage (NCBI taxonomy): Eukaryota > Metazoa > Chordata > Mammalia > Rodentia > Sciuridae > Geosciurus > Geosciurus inauris. The sequence goes on from PVHX01002821.1 coordinate 124,285, forward strand.
AGCCAAGCTATGGAAAGAGGTGCCTTGGAGAATGAGGGAAAAATGAACAGAGGGAAGTAAAAGAGAAAAGCAGGAGATTCAGGACAGAAAAAGGAAAGGGCTTTCTCATTCCCCTCACATCCCCTGAACAGACTCTCTGTCCACTTCTCTTACCATAAGTCCAAAGGGAGGCACTGTCCATCCCATTTGACAGAAAAGGAAACTGAGTTTCAATGGACAATATCTTGCCCCGAGTTTGCTCAGTTCAGATGAGGCCAGACTGAGACTTAGTCTCGATTCTGCCTGACATCAAAATCTGTTCTTTCCCCATGAGAAAGAAAATCTGTGTTTCATTTTGATTAATTCTTGACAATACCTTTTACAGCAAAGGAATGTGCCCCTCCCTCACTTAGAAGAGAGTCTACTGTACTTTGCACTTTAGCCCTCAGATTTCCCCAAAGAAACAGCTCAAGCTTTATGTCTCTGCTAACTGAACTCATTCATCTGGTTTCCCAACAACATCAGGATTCTTTTCACTTCAAGTGAGAGTACAATAAAGGCAGGGGAGAATGATGGGGGATATAAAACAAGGATGCTGCTTCTGGGATTTATTTACTATTGATCATGGCTGGGGAACTCTTTGAACCTTACATATGTGTGGGGTTGTGAGGGTCAGCATGCATATGCTGAAAGAGGAAGGATGGAGGGGAACCTGATGAACAAAGAGAATTCCAGCAAACAAGCAAATGCAATTGATGGGGTTGAAAGGGAATGTAGGATCATAACAAAGGAATTGAAGGCTCCCAGAGAAATTTATGGTTATACTCTGCACCCTAGGGGGAAATTGATGCAAGAACTCCCTGTGCCCAAGAAAATGTATTAGGTGATAATGGTTCCTAACTGTGCTATCTTCTCTGACTGATCATGACATGTCATATTAGATGGAGGCAGGAGGAAGTGGAGGGGAGGGTTCCCCACACTCAGTGCTTCTTGGGCAGTGGTACAGGGATCACTGCACTAGCAGAACAGATAAGAGGACTAGTGGAAGCTGAAATCCAACCTGAGCTCACTCAACAATCCAGGAAGGGGGTGATTTCTACCTTAAGGGTACACCTATTTCTAATTTGCATAAGAGTATAATATGGACTAGAGATTGCCCTGTTAGAAGCCCAAGTAGCCCAAACGTGTCTGAAATATCACATTTGAAGATAAAGATTCTCTTTCCTGAAACTTCCCTGAAAAATAGCGTGTTACTTAGCTTTTCCTTGCTGTGCCCAACACGCCTGACAAGAACAACTTAGAGGAGAGGAAATTCCTTTTGGCTCAGGGTTTCAGAGGTTTCAGAGATTTACTGAAACCATGGTTGACTGAGTCCACTGCTCAGGGCCTAAAGGAAGCAGAACATTATGGCTGCAGTGTTCTGGAGAAGTACCACTCAACTCCTGGTGACCAAGAAGCACAGGGGGAGGGAAGGGGTCATAATGAAGGTGCACCCTTCCAGGGTGCATCAAGAGTGACCCTCCTGGGCCTGGGATAGTAGCTCAGTGGTAGAGCGCTTGCCTCACATGCGCGAGGCCCTGGGTTCGATCCTCAGCACCACATACAAAGCAATAAAATAAAGACAATGTGTCCATCTACAACTAAAAAAAATTAAAAAAAAAAAAAAAAAAAGAGTGACCCTCCTCCTCCAACAACGTCTCACCTGCCTACAATTATCCTCCAGTCAGTCCATTCAAAGTAGGATGGATTAATTAGGCTGCAACTCTGAGAATCTAATCATTTCACCTTCAAAGATTCCTTCATTAGTGTAAGAGCTTTCCCAAGACACCTGCTATCCATTCCAGAACAATGACCTTGAAAATCCTGCAAAAAAGAACAATGTTTACAAATTTAAGAATGTAACTTTTTTTTTTTTTTTTTTTTTTTTTTTTTTTTTTTTTTTTTTTTTTGCATAGCGCAAATTCTGATAATGTTGAGTAGAAATTTTCAGGCCAAAAGAAGAATGTCACAGAAGGCCTAACAAGAGTTAACAAACATAACTTAACAGAAAGTTTGATTTAGGAAGAATAAGAAGTGTCACAAATCCTAATCAGAATGAGGAAGAAGATAACCTGGTGATGTAAATTTTACAGAGCGTTGCAAGTCCCATTGTGATTTTCATCCATCTCCAAACATGGATGGCTCTTGGTAACAGATACAGCTCTGAACTAGAAGTTATAGGGTAAGCATATTAGCCACTGTTCCACCCCAAATGGGTAGTTGTAGACCAACTATTTCATCTCTTTAAGCATCAATTTCCTTATCTAAAGCACAAGAATACTGTGTGCATTCCATGATTTTAAGCATCAATTAAGAGCCGTAGAATTGTTCTGTAATCTATCATGTACTCTACAAACACGTTACTTAAAAAACTCAAGGATATAATTTACTGTATAATGATCTTTTCATATTTTCATCCTAATGAAATATCAAAGAACAATACATTTGTTTTGAATGCCATCAAATTGATGCAAATGAATACACTAAAGAAATGAATTTGTACTATTAGATGGCACACTTAAACATTCAGTGCTGCCAGAATCAACTGTAATTCATGATCTCTGGCTGATGGCTTTCAGAATCATTTTTCTTGACAGATGGAGAGATTTTAAAATAATCTAAAACACATAAGCTTATGTACCATAATCAATTTGAACATATTTATTGGATTGTTTTAGCTTAAATAAAAAGAAGTCAAACCGAAAGTCTTTATAGGAATCGAACACTACATATAAAATTTCTGTTGTGAGTTGAAGGCTGAGAATGAAACTTGTATCAGAGCTGTGGGGCCACAGAACCTGAACTTGAACAGAGGAAAGTTTTATAAGATCATTTAGAGGCCTCAAGTTCACTGCTACAGCTGGAGCAAGAAGATACTTTTCTTCCAATGGAAACAAGAAACATCTGAAAAGTGACTGAAACGTTTTAGTGTGTGTAACACATAGACTGCCCCCTCTTTTTCTTTCTTTCTTTTTTTTTTCTTTTTTTTTGAGAAAAGAAGATTCTGTACCTGTTAGACATGCCAAGGGCATCTCGTTAGATGTCCTGGCTTTAGAAACAGATTTGCAAGCTCGTGTTCCAACTCTGCAGTTGGATTGTGGGTTTTTAACCTTCACAAGTTTGGCCTTTGAGCAGAACTTGAGACAGGAAGAAAGAAAGGAGGTAAAGAATGAAGAAGAAAAGCAAAATAAATCAAAAGCAGCTTTCTCGGTAACACGGACATCTCCAAGGCCATGTGTGAAGGGACTGGGTGTCTAATGATATCAATTAGGCCCAACCTTCTGGAATGCTAGAGATATATTGTACCTGCAGGGTCTGCTCAAGTCCATATGTAAAAGGTCATTAACTGGGTACAGAACATTACAAATTATTGGCCAAGGGTTCTTCCCCACCCCCAATACTTTGAAGATTCTGAAATAAATTATAACCACTAATGGTTTCATGTTGACAAGCTAATTCCACTTAATTTTTTCTTTACAAATCCAGGAAGTTTTTTCTTAAAAATATCAATGTGTATTGAATGTGGATTCATGGAGGAGCACATTACACACACACACACACACACACACACACACACACACTCATAGAGGAATTGCCTGCTTCTCCAAGCTCTGTTTCCCAGTTGGGAGAGGGGGATAGGTGACTTCTCCACTGGAGTGAGGATTCCCCAAAACAGTTTTTTCCTTGGCTGATCTCTTTGTCTCTCTTTCAAGGCACGGTGGGTGTCTTCACAGCAGTGCACCGTATTTGCCCAAGCAGAAACTATAAGCTGCTTAAAAAAGGCTCAATTTTCCATATTGGTATGGGAATATTTTGGCAGCCCTTCAGGGAGATGTCAGCTCTCCCAGGGCTGTGTTTAGGATGCAGTGGCCACCCAAAGGCACTGTTGCCGGCTGACAAGCAGCGGCTCCTTTTGCCACCCTTCCTGCGTCTACAGGCCTCATGCTGAAGCTGCTGAGATTTCCCCAGTCCTCAGAGAGAAAGTTTGCCAACTCAAGCAAACAAAACAGAATCTTATTACATAAATCAACTTGAATTGTAGTCCAACTGCAGCTTCGTGCTTGACGAAATGCCGATTTATCCAAGAAAATGGCTTCCTCTGATAAGATCCCTTCTCAGCCAGGTACCCTAACAAAGCCTGTTCAGCAAGCTGATGTGGGGATAGTCTTTCCTGATTTCTGTACCTTGGTTTCTTGTCTACTAAAAAAAGGAGGTGATAAGATGAGTAAGAAATCGCTCTGAACCCTAAGTTTTAATGACCATTTGAGTTTGTCCTGAGTTTTGTTTTTGTTGCTTTTGTTCACATTCCACTTGAGAATAAAATTTTGCAGTCAATTGGAAGGGATCAATGAGAATAGTATACATTTTTTCAAAAGGCTGTCTGCAAATTAAAATATAATACAGGGAAGCTTGATCTTTGTATTTATTTACCTTGCAGCACTAGGTCACTCCATGAGAGTGGAGTTGTTCCCTATCCAAATATGGTTCTTCCATGCTCACAAGGCAAGATGCACTGTAGCAGAAAACTCATCCTTTGACGCTTGCTATATGTTGTGCTAATCTTTCTCTCTTACATACAGTTATAGTGACAAGTTAGTTTCATTTTGCATGGGACATTCTTAGTTTTAGTATTAGGAATTCCATGTCCAGGGAACTACCTCAGTTCTGGGCAACCAAGACACTTGGTCACTCCATGTTGAGTTTGTCATTCCCCGCTCCAAGCTAATGCAAGTTGACCTTTGTTGCAGGAGTTCTATGATGGACATCTCCATGATAACACATTTTAATTAAAAGTTAGACTCTGTATGTGGATCAAGCTTTCCGTCTGTGAATAGTCAAAGAAACACAGATCCTTCTAAGACAATGATTGTCAGCATCAAAATGATAGCCCATCTGTGAAGCTGCTGTTTAACTCTCTTTTGTAAGCTTCAGAACATAGTGATGCTTCTGGGTAGGGATATAATCCAGTTAATGTCCCATGTAGTTGATTTGGACACACTGCTGAAACTTTAAATCACTCAAAGACAAAACAGGCTTTTCCTGGAATGACCAATATCTACTTTGGGGACTGATAAAGAAAGCCATTTTGTGTAAAAGGTGACATGAGTCTCAGTAAATTTTATTGTACTTGAATTTATTATTAGGTCTTGGGCGAGACCCTGAGCTAATTTTCCTTTGTATTTCTTTTTGGTTGACTTATCAGACCCAAACCTTCTATCTGTGCAAGGAACAGGGACACTCTTGAACTCCAAGGAGCTAGTTCAAGTATGTCCTCAATCTGTCCCTTTGAATAAGACCTTGAATGCTTATGTTCTATCTCCTTCCTCATCATTAACAGTGACCATAAGATTGATGCCATTAAGCTGTGACTGTACTTTGAAAATGTATATGAATCATAGACCACAGCACCTGGGAAATACTAAGCACGCAAAATATAGTCACCTAGATAAAATTTCTTCAAAATGTCTTCCTGTCTTCTATTTGTGTCTTCAACATCTACTTTTCTAGCACCCCCTTTCTTTTCTTTCTTCTTCTTCCTCTTCTCCTTCTCCTTCTTCTTCTTCTTCTTCTTCTTTTTATTTTTGGTTGGCTTCTCCTCTTATTTAACCAAAATTGAATATAGAACTTTATGTTGGAGATTTCTGAATTGTAGAAGACAAAGCAGTTTGCACTACTATATATGATTGAAATCTTGTAGTCTTTCTGCAGAAGACTTATGAGTTGACCAGAGTTCCAGTTTCTCCCTTAGAAGTAGTAGACAGACCGAATGAAGAAAATGAATTTGGAGACAGATTGCCTGTGCTTAAATCTCAGCTCTACCAATTCCTAGATGCATGTCTTGCTTAGAGCCTTCTGTGCCTCAGTTTTCTAATTTCTAGGATGGGGCAATGACTATGCCTAACTCCTTGAGTTGTTGTCACTTTATTCATATTATGTACATGTTTTAATGCATATGAAGTGATGGCAAATTGGAAGTAGTCTTAGTGCTAATAGGGTTCAGCTATTATGACTCTCCAAGCCTTCCCAGGAGCTCATGAAACCTCTAGCTTTTCCCTCTGGTTCAGCCTACAGTATACAGACACCCTCAATGGTGCTCTATAGCAGGTTGTCTTATAGCTAAGCTCTCAGCTGACACAGTCAGAATGATTTACTTAATTATGAGTGGAGCTCATTAAAACATATGTATAAGTTTGGTTGATTATGTACTTAAACTGATCTCTGAATTTTTTACTTTTTATCATTTCAAAACCTTATTCATGGAATAATTGAAATATTTGCAATTTGTATGCTTGGATTTTGTGGTTTATTTTTGTATGTAAGTGTTTTTTCTCAATCAGTAGTGATTTTTATCTTGACTATTCTAAAACGTAGGATCTTCTGTTGTCAGACATGAACATTTGCAAATCACCCATACTACTTTGTTACTATTGCAGTTTAAGCCCTAGGGCATTAAAATGGGGATGCTACATTAGCTTCAGGGGGTTAACCATATTGGGCATCTGGAGAGAGGCAAGGAACATGGTAAGTGTGAATAAAGAGAAGACGGACGCAGCAGACATGATCTAGTGTAGTAATAATCAATGTACTTACTACAAGAATAGGAAAAATAGATACATATATTTTAGCAAATGAGAGATAACAATGAAACAACAAAAACAGGAAAACATTTTTCAAATAAAATGAGATAATTAAATAGATACTTCTCAAAAAAGGAAGTACAAGCAGCCAACAACTACATGAAAAAAATGTTCAATGTTTTTAACCATTGGAGAGAAAAGTAAATTAAAACTACTGATGTTCTATCTCCCTCCAGTTAGAATGGCTGTCATCAAGAATGCAAATAACAATAAATGCTGGGGAAGATGTGGGAAAAAAAGAACTCATACATTGTTCATGGGAATGTAAATTGGTACAGCCATCATGGAAGTCAGTATGGAGTTTCCACAAAAAGATAAATAGAACTAACATATGATCCAGCCATAACAGTCATTGCTCTTTATCCAAAGAATTAGTCACCATACTTTAGAGATAACATATACCTTTGTTTAACAGAGCACAATTCACAATAGCCAGGTTATGGAATCAGCCCAGGTGTCCATCAACAGATGAATGGATAAAGTACGATATACATAAACCAAGGAATTGTTCATCCATAAAGAAGAATGGAATTGTTATTTGAAAAAAATAGATAGAACTGGGACCATAATTCTGAATGAAGTGTCAGACTCAGAAAATTACCATATGCTTTCTCTCATATGTAAAAGGTAGATGGTAAAAACAAGAAGGTGAGGGAGATGCACAGAAGTCAAAAAGAGATTGTTAGGATAGATGATGGCCATCAGAGACAGGGAGGAAGGGAGACTGCAGTGGTATTGGGGAGTCAAACTGACCAAATTACATTTTTATGTATATGTGCAAATATGCTACAATGAACTTCACCAGCCCACTATTCTGTATAAATAATATGTACCAATAAAGAAAAGAAAAAATAAAATTTAAAATCCATATATACATATATATAACAGATATATGTTATATCTGTTATATAAGTATATTATCTGTATGTCAGCTAATATTCTTTTGTTCTTTTTTGAATTTTACCAGAATATATTTTATGTCATTTGCCTATTATTTATTAATTTATTTTGTGATAAAATGTAGTATCACAAAAGATTAACTTCTTGTGAGAGAAACTGTGTAATTCAGAAGCCAGTTTCCCTACTCTTAAGATGTAGCGAGTTTTTTGTCACAGAAGTTTTTGTTGTTATCCATACCTGTGGAATTAAAATTTAAAAAATAAAAACAAATAGAACTCTTCCGTATCCCCACATAAAACCTTCCAAGATATTTTCAATATAAATCTGCCCAGATTTCTCATTTACTTCATAGAGAAATCACCAAGGACACACTATTGCTGTTGCATCCTACTCTGCTCATTCTCTAGAGAACAAAGGCCACCCTCCATTATCACCATCTTGGTGCTTCTCACCTGAGGAATCGGGATGTATTTTGCCCTTGCAGCCATTTGACAATATCTGGAGATGTTTTTGTTTGTCACAACTGGAGGATGGGAGATGTGCAACTGACATTTTGAGGATAGGATCCAGAAATGCTGCTCAATTTCTTAAAATAAGCAGGAAAACAACCACACCAAATTATCCAGCCCAAAGTGTCAGCAGTGCCAAGAGCAGAAAGCCCTCCTTTGCATTTTGAGCACCTGGCATGATGATTTGCATGTAGATAGAGTGAGTACTTTATTTTTAATTGATTGACAGAGACTGAAACCAAATACAAGTTCCACCTTCTCCCTGTTTAAGAATTAATACTTTAAGACATATAACAGACAGTAGGCTATTTTTTCAAGACACTTCCATACTCTTTGCTTCATTTGATAAACAGACTTCACTGTATCAGGAGGAAGGAAAGGTATATTTCAGAAATATCATTGAACTTAGGGTCTAGGTTAAATATAATTTCACTTATTGGCTGTATATATATGTAGAAAACAGGAAATCTCCTGGTGTGTTAGTAATTTTTCATTGCTAAAATTATGGTATTAAACTACACTTGCTCTCAAGACTAGTGTTTGAGCCCAAGAAGTATAGCAGCAACCCTAGGCTACACATGAGGAAACTGAGACTCAAATAAATTAACTCGATTCCCCTACTGTAATATGATCTACAAAATCCACAGATGGGGACTCAGTCATCTCAACTGCACTCAATAAGGTGAAACCTCAGTCTATTGAACGAGTTTCTGCCTCATTATTATTATCATTAGTTTTTATAGACGTCTCAATGTGACCACAAATATCAGGCACAGACAACTTACACTCAAATGGATCACTCACTTTTCCCCACTTTTAAGTTGACAAATGGCCATACCCAGGTGTGGAGGTGAGCCCATATGCACATCATGACCCTAGCCTGAAAATGCATTCTTTCATTTTCTTGGCTGCAAAATATGATTTTTCCTTCCTTACACCTTCATGTCCTGAGCAGACTCAGAAACACATCTGTTTTCTATATTTTGAGAAAGGAAAACCTGAATGCTTTATTATGCCCTATATAATCTAACACATTACATTGCTTATGTACCAGTTATTTTGTTTTTTAAAAAAAGTGCTCAGAAATCTTTAAAGGTTCTAAGGCACAGACAGATCTTGAAAAGAAAGCATCCATGGACCAGGTGATGCCAGGGGTATCTCAGATCCTCAAGCAGCCAGGCTCAGGAGTCCAATCAACTTCTTTCAAGACTGACAATTGATCACTTAATCTCCTTATAAACTTTATTTATGGAAGAACACTTGAGATTGCAGGCCACCTGTGCATGCCTGCTTGGAAAAGCCAGTGGGGTCTGGACAGCAGCCTTGTTCTATAATCACTGAGATAAGACTAAGTGAGTAAGATTTGGATTCAGGCCCTTTATCATGAAATCTCTGGACACTTTAGGCATTCTTGCATGGCTTTAGAAGAATCTACTTCAGACCAGAAGACCACCCCAATCGAGACAGCCTCTCTGATACAATTACTGGCAGGAGATGAACTTTTCTCAATGCCTACTTGATAACTTCACAAGATCCCAAACTCTATTATGGTCTAACAATGAACTTTACCTTACAATTTTTGTTTTCATCTTTCCAAAGAATAAATTACCATTTGGCCGTGTTCACATTTCATGGTCTCAGTTTTATTTATGGAAGCAACATCACCTTTTCAAACATTTTCTTTTGGAATTCTTTTTGGGGAAAAATAATATTCTACAGAAAAAAAAAACCTAATAGAAATTTGGACAGAGATTTATACCAACAACTCACAGAGGAAGAAACACAAATGAACTATAGCAATATAAAAATACACTCAATCTCATTAATTTGAATCATAGAAATAAGATGAAAATTTAATAAGAAACATTTTTATAACCATCATGTTCAGAAAAAATTAAGAAGTCTGACAACATATAGTGTTAACAAGAACATAGAGAAAAGGAACCCCTACACATTGCTGGTGATACTTACTGGCCTAAGCACTTTGAGAAAAGACTGGTGAATATCTAGAAAAGTTGAAAACACTTTTATTTTTATCACCTAACAAATTTCTTTATCCTAGAAAAATCCTAACACATATCTACCAGGAAACATGAAGAGATTTTTCAGAGAAGCTTTGCTTATAAAATCATAAAACTGAAACAATGTGAATGTGAATTCATCAGGAATCAAATGGGAAGAGATATGCTGTGTTTACAGAACAGAATACTATTTCCATGGTAATGAACCACGATCACAAGTACTAATGTAGTTGAATCTCAAAATACTGAAAAGAAAAAAGAACTATGCAAGAGTACAGGAGTACACCAACTAAGCAAGCAGATTACATATGATATGTATATATGTAGATATATATGCATGTGCAAACATGTATAAGTGTGATACGTGTGTGTGCTCTAGTGAGCATATAAATGCATGCATGTGTGTATATACATAGTATACATCATCTTCCTGTAAAATACAGAAGGATCATTGTATTGAAGTGCTAAAATACACGATCTTATCCTCATTTCTGCAATGTTTTCCATTCCCTCTAGGAAAAATCACTGCTCTAAAATAGAACATTCACTTTTGTGTATGTGATGAGGTAACAGAGACAGAGACAGAGGATATTATAAAAATATCTAGCAATGGCTATAGTATGGGCATGACAATCAGAAGAGTCGGAAGGTAAACTTTTGATATGGCCATACTGAATGACATTCTTGCTTGTGTGCTCCAGGATTGCACAACGTGCAATGATGGATCAAAAATATGATACAAACTCACTCTCAGAAAACTAAAGATTTTGATAGTCCACTAGCTAGATGTCATTAATTTTGCATTAAAATGAATTGTCTGACTGTCACAGGTTTCAGATTTTTTAGAGAAGTTCTGATTACACTTGGCTTTGTTAGTCACATACTATTCTGACATTGAAATTCTGTATTTCATTATGTAAACTATATTTCACTGACGTCATTTTACACTCAGCAGTGGCATGGAAACCTGTGTCAGCATTCATATTTGTAGCTTAAGAGATAAAATCCCACAGGATAGATAAGAATGGTATAGCTTTTATCAGAACATGTACGTATGTGTGTCCTTTTTATAAAAGAAATTCACTAATGCATATGAAATAAATTCTAAGTAAAGACTTATGGTTTCAAGTATCAAAAATTATTCTTTCACCCCTGGTTGGAAATAAGCCATTCTACTTGACATGAATTGCTCCTATTGCACCACTTACTTCTGTGGCCACTCTTGGCTGGCAGGTGATTGATAAATGCAAATGGCCAAAATAAAGAGTATTCCTTTCCATGATTTTCTTATTCTCTTCACTTACTCCTTGGTTAAAAGAACATAAAAGTTACTACAAAAGCATTTCAAATATCATGATATAGCAATTCAAACTATTTAATTAACAGTTAAACATCAATCTGGAATGCTGGTATTCTATTCTTTTTATGCTGACAATAATATTAGTATGGCAAGAACACAGGTAAATTATTTTAATGTGTAACAGCTCTAAATGCTTTGAAAGTTATTGTAAAGTGTAGTTTTCATTTGTAGATGGAAATCTTACAGACTTTAATATAATCACTTGCTCCATCACCAATTAAATTGTGAACTCACTAAATATGATGGTAAATTATAAATCCTATAATTTTTATTATAAGATTTATATGTACATTTAATAGCAGATTTTCATTCAATAAGTATTTCTATATATCAACATTGAAGCAAGCAATATAACACAAAGAAAATGCAGTGATTATAGGGTATTCTTTAGTTTTCTCAGTGAAAAAAAACAATGTAATAAATGTGGTTCCTATAGGATGTGATAAAATGGAATTTGGGAATGAATGGTATTCATAGATATAAGCAAAATAAAATAATATTTGAGGAAATTAAAACAGAGAGTAGCAACTGAGTAGAAGAAAAGGCTGAGAGCAGTAGTGAATAGCACCTTTGGAAATCTTCCATGCTGAGTTGCCATCTCCAAGAGAATAGGAGCAATTCTTTTTCTTCTCAGCTGTCTGATACATATACATACTCAAAAACCTCTTGCTCAGTAGATTAATAAGATTGCAATGTGTACAAGGGGCAGTTACATAAGGGGGGGTATAAGAGTTAAAAGTGAAATTAGGGCCAGATCGTGCAGACTTGAATGACAGACTAAGCAAAGTAGCAATTATCTTATATGCAAGCTGTGTGAGTTGATGAGTGGGAATTACTTTCAGTAATAGCAAATCTCCCCTATTGAACTAAACCTCTAAGAGAAAACAGCCATTCACTAGACAAAACATCAAAAATGACTACCCAAAGGCACTCAGCAATGAATAAGAGAGGCAGATACTAAGTCAAAAGTTGACACTTTGAATACAAAGAAATATTTCTGCATGAATACTCCATTTTCAGAGATAGGTCCTAAAGATAAGTCCCAGACTGCATGCCATATCAAGCAGGTAAAAGTCCAACCAGAACTCTTTGTGTTACTGGTCTGAAGAACTAGAAGACTAGAGAGTAGAGGGCAACTAATGGAAATAAGGGAAGAAACCTTGGAAAGCCAAAAGGAAAAAAAGAAGGCCCTGAATTCTGTGACTCAACTCTGCCCAAATTTCTGTATGACATCTGAGTATCTGTATGACATATATACAAGTGAATGCCAAGAGTGAAGTAAAAGTTCAAGAAATAAGTCTGGGAACAGAACACCAACCACAGGGGAGAGAGAGTTTACACTGTGCATTCAGCCAAGTTAAGTGCTAGCCTTCAAACTCAATATGCTTAGAAAGAACATAACCAAATTCAGAGTTATCTCTAACGCTTATTAAAAATGTCCAGGATATAATTCAAAAGTATTTTATATAAAATGAAGTAGAGATATTATGCCATTTATAATTATAAACATCACTGTGCTTGGACTAGCCATATAATTGTAACAATTTTAAAAAGGAAAGAAAATAAGTGAGACAAAACTCTAGATGACATAAATGTTGGAATTAGTAGAAAAAAATTGTAAAGCAGTTTCCTTAACTATGGCCAATGAAGTAAAGTGAAATATGCTCCTCATGAACTAACAGACATTAAATCTCAGCAGTGAAGTTCTAGGTATGAAAATAAATATCTGATATAGAAAATTACTAGAACAGAATGGACTTAGAAGAATCGAGAGGACAGAAGGAATTCAGTAAATGTGAGGATAGTGAAAATGATCTAATGTGAATAATGAGAACTAATGTTAAAAAAAGGAACAGCTTCAGAAATATATGGAAGAATATTTAAAAATTCTAAAACTTATATAATTGTTGAACCAGAGGGGAAAGAGACACAGTATTGGGTAGCAAGAATGTACTTGAAGAAATAATTACTAAAGAGGTCCCCTATTCAAATAATTGCAGACCTATGAAGCTCAATGATCCCCATATATGATAAACACAAATAGTAGCACATCTTCTCACCTTAGCATTAGGCTTCTGAAAACCAAAGAGAGACAAAATTCTCTGTGAAGATTTTCCTATGTAGGAATATTAGTCATTTATTTCTCTAGAAATAAATCATCTGATAGAGTTATATCACATACCACAATTTAACTTGTACAAATTCTATCATATAAATTCTGCCTATTGTGTGCAGTTCTCTCCTACAAATTAAAGTTCTGGTGAGACAGGCGCTCAGTTTTGCACTGTATTTTACTATGCACATATCCATCCATGTATCATATAGATTACTATATGTAGAATATTATTTAGACATAGACATATAAAACTGATTGTACTGAGGGAAAATAAATCATTAGGTTTTACTGAAGTTACTACATTGTTGTGTCTCTTTATTTTGGTAGCTTAGCCATAATGTAATTAATAAAAATGTTGTAACCTGAAAGAGCAGCCGGCCATAGCAAAAATCTAAAAATGTTTGGGCTTTCCAGAACATTTGGGTGCTTGGTGTCAAAAACAGAGATAACACAGCTTGTGAAGCTAGTGTCCAAACATTTAGTTACAACTTTTAAGACACACTATGAGTTATTAAAAACTTCTAAATAAACTATCTACAAAAATGAAAATGATGTTGCAGGATGGGTTCCTTGGTGCTTATAGCAAAATCTTGTAACAGAGAAAGTGGAGCGAGAATGAGCAGATATGCAGGCAAAATGGAAAGAAAAATTCCTCAGTTCCCTGGGCTTGAGGAATGCCTTAAGTTTAAACTAAACACGAATCCAGATTTTAGGGAGCTTTAGGAGGAAACAGCTCTTCCTTTAGTAGCCAAAACAACAAGTGATGTGATTCCAGATCTATTTCTCGTTAATAGTTGTCAGTCATGAGATGGGAATCAGTTCAAATAAAGTCTCAGAATGATGCCCTTGTAGTCAAGGTTGCTGTTTCTGATGATCTCAAGAAATCATTATCAAATTGAGGATAAAGAGGGAATTCAAGCTCAGAAGGCAACACATAAAATCAGATGCAGAGGCTTCAGATGTGTCTAGAATAAAGTTTCAAATGTGGTTACTGGTACCTGGAGCTGATAGGAACTAAATAGATGGAATGCCTGCAGTCTGAGGAAGCCTTATATTCAGAGAATCCCTGCTGAGTTAACTGATGTCTGTGATTTTTCAATCCTTGAAGTAAATCGTGTTCTGTGACTTTAACAGTTACAGAACTAGGCAAGTGCAAAAATGAGTACTTTTGCTGATCCTCTTCAGATGTGGCTCCAAAGGTAACAGAAGAGACCCATTTAGAAGGTGAAACCAGGACTCCTTAACCATGATGGACAGAGAAACAGCCCAATGAAGGAACTTCACTGCCACCTGAGGAGTATTTACAAGGCCTGTCCAGTAGGATTTGCTAATTACAATGGATCACTGGCTTCTGTTTTCCACCATTCTCCTTTTTCCCAGTGCAAGTTTATTTTGAAATCACCATGATACTCTGGTATGGGGGAAGAACAGATAGTCTGTTTGTTTACACATCATTGAAGCAAAAGAAACCACAGCTGAGCTTGATGATGAGCCACCTCAAACCATGGGCTGAAATGCTGCTGTAGCTGAATGAGATCTTGGTTCTCTTATGGTCAAGGTGAATGTTTCAAAATGGGAGCACATGTTGGTTGACTATGTAAAGCAGACTGGGGAGTAAAAGGCTGGTTTTCCTCAAAATTCATCATCTCTCATCCCATAGAAAGAGAACCCAAGAACCTGGGCTTTTCTTCTTCCTGTTCTGCTATCTCCTTAGGGTGATAGGTCAAACAGCTGAAGGCTATATTTTCCACTACTCCTTGCAGCTTAATATAGCCATGTGATTCATTTCTGCTCAGTTTTATGAAAGCTGAACTGAGGAATCAGATTGCATGCCAATTGTCGAAAGTAATATATTTTTTTCTATACTCTCATTCTGCCTTGATCATCAAGAGATGCAAGATATAAGAACATGAGACCCTAAGTGGTCTCTTGGAGCAAAGTTGCTGGTTCAGTCTGGGCCTGCCTGTCCCTATACCTGGACAGTTTGAGAGAGCGCATTGTGTTTTTCCTTTTTATTTTTTAAACCTTTTCTTAGTTTATGCTGTAAACCATATAAAGGATCATTTTGATTACATACAGTTTTCCCCTTACACAATCACTTTAAGAACTAACTCACAGGCAACAAGTAATGCCTCTGTATTATCAGCCGTTAGCAGGAGTTTGTGGACTAAATGATCCTTACAGTTCAACTTCTTCCATTCCTCTTACCCTCTATCTTCATGGCAGAATTACTGAGGGCTGGGTAAATTCAAGGATATAGGGCTAAGTTACCAATGAACTGGCACAGGGAAAAGTGGTGATTTAAGTTGTTCAAGTTCCTCCTTTCTAACTAGACCTTCTCATAAGATAAACTGGACAACAGAGCTGGAGGGGAGAAGATCCAGTGTCCTCTCCCCTAATCTCCCTCCCCAAAGCCTGAGGAATGTCCATTCCTTTTGCTGGATAGCACAGGCGAGTCTACTGATTGTCATTTCCTCACTATTTTTATATACCCTTTTTTTCTTCCACTTATCTAAACTGAAACTCATATGACTGGTCAGCTAGGAAGGTGATTCTTTTCTCTGCTTCTGTCTGGGCATGAAATCTAACTTTTTCATATTTTTTTCTCTTTTATGATTTTTACTAGAGAATATAAATAAGTTCTCTGTCTGGACTTTTGAATATTACATTTATACTCCTTTTTGTTTAATCTCTGTATAATTTCATATTATCTATGGCCATAAACACCTCCCTCTGTCACCTGGATTGGTTTCTTCCAGCTATCTGGGCTGCTATTTTCCAGAAATTTCTTTATAAAGGAGTTAGATAGATGTCTAGGTTTAAGGCTCTCCCAGTCTGTATTGCACCTGAGCTGGGGCCTACCAAAGTAGGCCTTTATAAGAAAAGATACTGCCACTGACTTGACTCTTGGTTTGCAGATAGTGTTATTGACTGTGAATCTCATCCTACATGGCCTTATTTCTCCCATAGCATGGTTACCTCATGTACACTGCAGATGGTCAATCTTTCCCTTGTCCTTGAACACTACATGGTTTTTTGAAACTCTTGCTATTTCCCATGCTGCTATATCCTCCTTGCTATCTGTCCAAATTAGCTCACTCATTTACTTTCTACCCAGAGATTTTGATATTTTACAGATAATAAATCACAACAAAAATGTTTTGCTGCAAATTTCTTTTTCTTACTTGACACTTTTTCATGGATAGTTTATTCATGTAGTTCATTCTTTCAACTAGCTCACAATAGTATCCGATATTAATGTTCCATAATTTCTGCTCATCCTTCTTGAATTAAGTATCTCTTTTATGGAGTCTTCTCCAAGCTCTTTGCCCAGATAGATGTTCACATTTGATACCTTTTACCTACACACAGTTTGCATGAAATCATAATCCTTGAAAGTAGGCTCTGGAATTTAATTTCTTTTATCTTCATGGAATCTGAGACAACAGGCATAAGGTATTAGATGCATTAATCCCCTTAGTTGTAGTACCTTCTTAAGCATCTTTGTCTTCCCAGTATCTAATACAGTGCCTGACATATAGGAAGTGCTCAATGCATATTTATCCTCATGCATGAAAGTAGGAACGAATGACTCAATTAAACTTGATACTCCTATCTAGGGGATATTTTAATCTTCTCAAACTGCAATATTTGAATTACAATGCAGCTTCCTTTAATCTCTTTTTTCTTTGCTCTCTCTGCTAAGGCTGTTCTTACAAGAGAGAAGATTGCATGTGTATGATGTTTTGACAATAGTTTCTATTAATAGAACATAAAGAAAAAAATAAAAGCAAAGTGAAAATCCTATAAATGAATTTTTGGGGAGGTTGTGAGACTACTTTAAAGCTTAAAAACAATCTTGCAAATTAATTCTCAGGTGATGGCAGAAGGGAAGACATTGTCTCAGAGTTCAAAACCAGCCCAGGAGCAGAAAGGAGGTAGTGGCAGAGGCCACACTTTAAGAATACTAGAAAAGATTTTATAACAAATTAGGCTCCAGATGAAACTGCTCCTGATGTTACAGGCCATCATTATGCACAGCTATGAAACGCTGGTATGCATTAATAATAAAGATCAGTGTCGCCTTCTAGGGAAAAATAGAGTCTTCCTTTAATTAACTTAAATTTTTTATCAAATTGATTGAAAAGCTCTTATCCTTTTTAATTTTTTTTTTACTTTCAAGTGTTTTATGCATGGGCTTAGAACAGATTTTTTTTTTCTTTCCAGTTGGTGCTTTTTAAATGGTGTACTTACTTTGCGGTTCAGAAATACCAGAGCAAAAAGGCAGAAGCAAGGTAAAGAACTGAATGAAAGAGAAAAGAAAATTTATATGGTTTATTGTACCAAAAAAAAAAAAAGAAAAAGGAAAGAGAGAAATCTTATTTTCTTAAAGGCAAGGCAGAGACACAGTATTTTCTTAAAAAAAAAAGATACAGGAGAACAATTGTGCTTTTTTTGTTTGTTTGGTTGTTATGTTTTGTTTTGGTTCTGGGGACTGAACCCAGTGCCTTAAGTGCTCTACCCCTGAGCTACATAACAACTCCAAACAATTATGTTTTAATGAACAGCTTGCCCTCTGTAAACCATGCAATATATCTACATATCTTCAGCCAGGAGAACTGTACTAAATATCCCAGAGAAGACCATCTCTAACAACATTTTATATGTGTATTCATTTATATATATATATGCATATATATGTGTGTATATATATATATGCATAAATATATGTATATCTATATATGTGCATATGAATATATTATATACAATATCTATAAAATATATATTTACATGAATATATTATATACAGAGACATAAACAAATATGTGTATATATTTAAATATTCATAAAATATATATGGTTTTATTTTCTAACTGTAGCTGCATATGAATAGGTTGCCTCTTTTAACATAGGCCTGACATCTGTTCAAGGAATCTAAACTTGAATACTTTTGTTCTGAGTTCAAGGTCTCTATCAGTTCAAGTTTGCTTAGGAAAGCTGAGTTGATATAAAATAAAGATGTGTGATAATTGATTAGCTATATATATGATTGTGCCAAAAGCTAGGAAGAGAAAAATCCAGGAGAGATCAGTTGTAAAATCAGTAAAATGTCACTAAGCAGGAGACCAGGCCTGGCAACAAAGGTTAAGGAAGACTTTGAGTCTGATCTCTCTGGAGTTCAGCAGGGTGGCCGGTCAGACAGGAAAGACAGATGCATAAAGGGGAGGAAGGACAAACGGAAACCTGCATCAGTTTGTAATACCCACTGCATCTAACTGCAACTACCTTCAGAAGTGATACACATGCCTGATCCAGGACTCAGAGAAACAGAAGGAAAAGATTCTTGGCCACAGATGGAGTTAGCTTAGGACCTCACTGCTTGCCACACCAATAAAATGAGTGAGCAGATCCCTGGGATATGCAAACTGCAGCAGAACACAATCCCTGCACAGGGGCTGCTGCCTCACTCTGCCTTACAACTCTTTCACAAAGTTCCTTTGCAGCCCATATAACCTAGAGCTACACAAGGAAAGGGATTCTGAGATATACAGTTGCAGCTGAGAGCACAACTGTGCATTTACCTTTGTCAATTTGACTCCATAAGCACTTCTGTGTAATCATATTTAACTTCCAAATAAAGACAGTAGGAAAATCATGTTTCTACTGCATCCCTCTGACACCTTCTCCCAAGAAGGGATGCACAGTCCAAATTTCAGTTAATCCATCTTAGGGTGGTATGTATTCTTATTCAACCTGGGTCACATTCCCTATTTGATACCCTGTTGTGTCAGTATTGAGAAATGGAAAAGGAATTAGTAATACATGTACAAATAGACCATACTAAGATAAGGCAAAAATTCTTGTACAGTCTTTGTATCTACAACAATCTCATGATTGAGGATAACTTTTGGAGGATGCTTCTTTCACTACCTCTTCAATGTTTCCTTTGTGTTCAGCAAGAACCTTGGGTTGTTTGATTCCTGAGGGAACTGGTCCTTCATGTAGCCAGTCCTGCATATGTACTCAGTCATTTGGTTTTCCATTAACTTGAGTCAAAAGACATAGGAACATTAAGACCCTCTGGGTCTTCTACACCCCAGAAATACTTCACCACATGGCAAATATATACTAAAACTGCAGGTCTTTTTTGATAGTTGGCTTAATGTTGACAGCTTGTCAACTCATCCCACTCTTCTTACTGGTTCTCTAAAGTGAGGAGTTCAGAGAAGCCAAGTGGATGTCTTTCTTTCTATCTTTTTTTAGATTTTTTTTTTTTAGTTGTTGATGGACACATACATTTATTTTATTTATTCTTTTTTATGTGGTTCTGGAGATCAAACCCAGTGCCTCATACATGCTAGGCAAAGGCTCTACCACTGAGCTACAGCCTCAGCCCTTTCCTTCCATCTTAATGAAACCTATCCTGTAGACTTGCAAAAATATTCTCCCATGGGAAACTAAGACTTTTAAGTTATAGAAGCAAGGAGCAAATATTCCCCTGGTGGATCATCTACACTCAGGATGAAAAGAGTTCCATGCCACGATTCCCAAACCCATGCATCTTTGTTTTAGCAAAAACAGCATAGAACACGCTGTAGAGAACATTATCCCAGACATTCAGGGTGCTGCATCCAGCTGTCCTCGAAAGGCCACCCCATTACTCTGTCAAGACAGCTGCTTCAGGGAGATGAAAAACATGGTAAGACCAAAGAGTTCTAGGTTCTTAGGTCCATTGCTAACTATTTTTTTTTTTCTGCAAAAGATGCTCCTTGGTCAGAAGCAATGCTTTGGGGCATACTCTGTTACTCTGTATAGGTCATTTTGTAAATTGCAGATGGTGGTTTTAATAGAAGCATTGAGAAGGTAAGTTAAAGGAAGTGGATGGAAATCAGTGCCTTACATATTTTAAGTCTTTGATTATGTCAGGAATCTCTGCAATCATTCCAAAAATGGGAGTTTTATCTCTGTTTACTGTTTTAGTAGGCAAAGTCTCCTTCACTGCATTCCACTTGAGCATTCCCATCGAGTAATCTTCATACTAAAGATCAGAGTCCAATATAGGATTTTTTTCCAGTAACTATACCTATTCCCTATTTTCATTATGAAGCTGATGAAATAATCACAGGGTGGATCCCTGGTAATACTGTACTCACTATGAGATGGGCAAAAACCAAAAACTCCATTGCTCACCTGACCTCAATAAGCTCTGATATGGATTGGTAGATAACAGTAGTGCCTTGGGTCTCAGTTATTAGTTTTATTTCAGAGGAATGACCTGCAATCCATGAAAAACCTGGTCGTCTTGTCTTTTCTTTTCTATTCTGTTCTTTCCTTTCTTACATTTTTTTCCTGGTGCATGACACCTTGGTAAGTAGTTTGAGTTCTCTTTGGATAAGGCTAAGAGTAATAATTATGTTATAATTTTTTGTTAATATAATAAGGCCCTTCCTAAATGTACTTGGCTCCCTTCTCTCTTGCCTTTATACAAATTTACTTTGGGTCCATGAGCTGGTTCAATTTTGGAAAATTTGGTGAGGGGTCTTGCCTATTGTGATTCATTCATCTTTCTTTCACCAGAAGAGATTTTCCACTTACACACTTCAAGTAAGAAGTTAGTAGGATGCACATCTATTTAATTTGTAAGAATGCCTTGATCAATTAGCCAATGCCAAAGATCTCTGTGGGTCAAATCCTTTTGATTACTACTATGGGTCTGCTGTCCCTTATGGTTACCACATACATCTTGTCTCTGGTGATTAAGTGCTTCCACTTGACCCCTGCAACCTCAAGTTTCCATCATCTGCATTGAATTTAGGAAACCTAGCTTGATGGCAGCATTAGCCACTCTTGTTATTGCCCTGCAAGGAATAGCCACCACTGAGCTCTTAAGGATGTTACCGGTCTGCTCACAAATATATTTCAGTGAAAGCAATGTTCTCAAGTCTCTTTTAGATGGCATAGTTATGCAATGGATAAGCAGACCTCACATAGTAGAACTATACTGGTATTTCAACTTTGTTCAGTGCTACCTATGATTTCATATTTCAATAAAACAAACAAGCAAACATAAACCTTCTCTTAGTCATTCAGCTCAGTGTAACCATATCTACAAATATGACTCAATCTGAAATTACTTTCCTTTCATTCTTATTCGGTATCCTTATAATTTGTTCGCATACATATACTCCAGGGTCTATCAATATAAATTAGAAAATCAAACAACTCATTTGCTTCCCTAGAGTCTGACAAAATTTGTCTATATAAAGATCTGGAAACAATAAGAAGCAATTGAGTTAAGATCTGGATGTCTGTTTGTCCCCTTCAAGACACATACCATACAGGAGGCCATCATAAGTTTTGTCAAGCTACAGGAAAATAAATATTTGTTTCTATAGGAAAAGATAGACAGATTTGATAGATCCAAGGACCCAAGACAGACTGGAATCTGTCTGTATGACCCCATTCTAATTTCTCATTCCTCCTTACAGCAGTTCCCTGATGCTGACATCAGACTTGACATGGCTGTGAAATCCACTGGAAATACAATTCAGCTCTGCGTGCAAATAGACTTTTAGTTAAGTTCCATAAATTTGGACTCTATGGATTTCCAATTCTCTTCTCCACTTAGAAACAGTCAACCAAACCCACATCGTTCTTATTTACAGTGAAATAGGCAATGGCAGTAGCTACCTGATCCTGCCAGTTCTCATTTTCAATAGTCCCTTGATTTTAGGTGTATATTCATGATCTTTTAAGAAATTTCCTATTCTATGGAAGAAACTATATTTTTTTCACAGAGAGAAACAGGGTTATAATTTCTTTTTTTCATATTTTATTTATTTGTTCTATTTAGGCTTAGGTAACAGAGTGCAATTTGACTCATTGTACATAGACAGAGAATAACATATCAATTCTCTAGTTGTAAGTTGTATAGAATCACAACATATATGCAGTCATACATAAAGTTAGGGCTATGATGACCATCATATTCCACCATGCCCCCTCCCCGCTTACACCCCTGTGAACAGGGTTATAATTTCATTATATTTAACTAAATCAGAGGATCAATTTCAGACATGCTAGGACCAGTATAAAGAACCTATATTGAAACTTCTTCTGATACCCAATTTTTTTGCAATCTGGGGTATACCAAGGGAGGTAAACCATAGTGAATTATACAGTGTGTTAGTCAGGTTTTTTGCTGCTGTGACTAAAAGGAGCTAACCAGAACAATTGTGAAGGAGGAAATGTTTATTTGGGGGCTCACAGTTTCAGAGGTTTTTGTCCATAGGCAGCTGGCTCCACTCCTCAAGACTCAAGGTCCTCGGGGGCTAAGGTGAGCCTGAATATAATGGAAGAGGGAAACAGCTCACATGGCAATCAGAAGCAAAGAGAGAGACTCCACTCATCAGATACAAAATATATGCCCCAAAGCCACGCCTTCAGTGCACCACTTCCTCCAGCCACATCCCACCTGCCTCCAGTTACCACCCAGTTAATCCCATCAGGAATTAATTTGCTGATTAGGTTACGGCTATAACCCAATCATTTCTCCTCCAAACTTTTTTGTATTGTCTCACACATGAGATTTTGTGGGACACCACATCTAAACCAGAACAGAGAGTGAGTCATATTTACCACAGGGAGTTTTATATAGCTGTGGAAGAAGCTATAGAAAGATATTGCTGGAGGAAGCTATTTGGAGGAGAGAAGAAAGTCACTAATACAGAACCATGAGGAGCAGCTGGAGAAGTGAGAATTTTGCCCTCTGCTTCCAGTGATGATCTCAAAGTCAGTGAAAGCCTTCAGGTGAGAAGATTGGAAGTTTTTTGGCGGTATACAAAGGAAGAACAATCTAGAGCCTGTGAGTAAAAAGCAGAACCCAGGAAGGAAAGCTGGATCCCACTTCCGTTGCTTACTGCATCCGAAACTGAGGACGCCCACGTCTGCAAGATGCACTGCTTCTTTGTCCCGTGGAAAGTTCCTGTCTCAGGTGGGGGCTGAGGGAGCCTGATTACTGCCTCACACCAATGGGCAGATAAGGGTTGATGTGTGGTCCAGTAGTAGCCACTGGTGCCCTGCATTGACCTCCCACATGTATTATTTGATACTTCATTGCCACTGCCAAGTCTGTGCAGAAATCTCTTAAGAAAGTGGAATGAATGGTGGCAACCAGAGGCTGAGGTCGGGGTGAAGAGAATGATGAGAGGTTAGTCACAGAACATAAAATTTCGGTGAGGAGGGATAAGTTTAAGAGATCTATTGTAAGCAGAGTTCTATTGTACCCTTGAAAATTGCTAAGAGAGATTTTAATAGGTCTCACTACAAAAAAATTAAGTATGTGAGATAATACATATGTTAATTAGCTTGATTTAGCCATTCCACAATGTTTACATATATAACACCATGCTGTACATCAATATACATATAGAGAATTTCCTTTGTAAATTAAGAAATAATTAAGATAAAAATGAATAAATAAAAATAAAAGAATCCCATGTCTGAGACTTAGAGAGCTAAGTAACCCACTAACCAGTATGGCCCTCTCCATCCTGACATCATTAATTGGATAGCTACTATGTCTCAAGTACCTTGATGAATGTTGGGAAAATAAAGATGAATAAAATTGAGTCTCTATAATCGTTCCTGTCCTTTTACTCAATACATTTTGGGCAATTTATTTAATTACTTATCATTGCTAAGAGCAATTTTCTGTAATGTTGTCAGAAAGTCTCTCTTCTCCTTGAGTCTAGCCCTCCTAGCTTGAGGATAAAAATAACCCCATGATCTCTCTGTTGCTTGTTGAGTCATATACCAGACTGACGAGTAAAACTTCTCCTAATGTATCTAACCACACTTTGGGATCTTCCTAAGGATGTTAGATCTATGTTTAAAATCTATTTTCATTGCATCTAAAAAATGTTTGCTTTGTCTTTTCAATGCATTCTTCACTGTTAAGTCATTATTCCTAATACATTCACTAAGGGAGGGTCTGTGATCAAGATAAGAATCTACCTCAGATCTACTTTGATAATGCCTTTGCTGGAGATACCTAAGACTAGAAAAGGCATTGAAACATCAAAGCCTTAGGATTGTGAATTATACAATATTGTCATAATTACCAAGGCTTCCAATATAGCACCAGAATGGAAATGCTCTAACTATATTGTCAGACTTTCAATCCTATTAATTTCTCTTATTATAGAGGACAGCAAATTAAAACATGAATATTGGGATGTGTCCAGAAGTATATGTTCTTTAAGGGTAAGACAATATTATAGCATGAAAATTCCAAATGAAAAAAGAAATAGAGATACATAAATTTGAATGATATCTTAATTTTTGTCCCATAAATATTTAAAGCCATTTTTTAAAAAGATGCCACGAACTCTTAGAAAACCCTTTCTATCTGACAATTTTTCAAGGCACTAGTGCAGGACTACCCCTATCTCTGCTTGCTCTCATTCTTGTTTTCTGCATGGCACCTGCTCATGTCCTTTAATGTAGAAAGCTCTATAGAATGCAGCTAGACAAGATTAAAGGTCTCCTCTGACGTGGAATGAAGGAGAATTATACAGTTTGCAAGAGAAAAGATAATAAAGGAGTGAGTCTATAGACATATTTTGATGAATTATATAGAGGCAATTTTCTGACATTAGTAATGTAGGGCAGAAGACAATGTTTCTGATATATAGATGTGAATTCATCATCCAGACTCCATTAAAGAGAACTACAAAAGATTCGTTGATTTGAGCATTGCTCACAAGAGCTCGTGGGTTATGCTAGCAGGCCCCTTGCATGAAACTTGGGCATTGCAATAGGTGATAGCACATTTGGATAAAATAGTCATGTTCTTGGAAATGCCTGAAGTAGTAAGAAGCCACATGCAAAGTTCAGTCACCTGAAACTGTGACTCTGATAACAGATCCCTAGTCCGGCACTATATGCTAAAATGACTACTTCCAAAATATTGCCTTTGACCACTGAATTTTCTTATGCTGTAGTGAAATTTGATGGTCATGTCTTAAACAAACAACTCCACATTGAAATCTCAATTTTAGGAAACTGTGGGTCTACCTCTCCTCTCTATACCCATTCCTCAAAAGGATAATAATCCTAGGTAGAAATTTTTACTTATAGTTATGATCCTGGGAAATATTTAGCTATCAGAACAAACAAAATAATGTTTTATTTTCTTTATTTTACTCTCATTATCAGGAAAGAGAAATGAGCCACATCTGTGGCATTTCTGAAACTTTTGTCATATTTTATCTGCATCTTATAAAACCATTATATTCTTTTATGTAAAATGACGAGAAGTCTTTGCTCTGTATCCAGAAATTTTCTTTTTTACAAGGTAAAGGTCAGCAACCTTTACCTGCTTCCTGTCTAACTTCTCTGGCAATCCTTTAGATGGTTGTCCATTTTACAAAAAGGATAACACCATGAGTCTATTCAGGCCCATCAGATTTAATTACTTTATTACTTTATGCAAATCCAACAAAGAAGTGAGGAGAGCAGGATGAAAACCCTGTGAGTCTCAATTCAATAATTTGCAATTGGTAACTTTTGTAAACTAGTGCATGCATGGAAGTAGGTTTTTTTTTCTTTCTTAAAATTCCCTAGGATAAGAACATCATAACCTCATTTAACACCACAGAGCAGGGCTCTCCATTTTTCCATCCATCTTAACTTTGGACACTTCTTTATTTCCATGAGAGGTGCTGAAAAGCCCACCCTTACCAGTGGTGAAGGACCCTCCGAGAGCTAGGGGAATGGCAGAGTAAAATGCCCACATGTGCACACCCAGAAACAGATTTGCACAGGAGAGCATATGCTTCCTAGTGGTCCTCATTGACAGCCCAGGGGTCCATACTTCAGGTGAAGAATACCTTATCAATAGAATAAAGTACTGTGGAATGTATCTATCTTCAAACCACAGCATGCTTTTCAGAAAGATATCTTGAGATGGTCTTCAATTTACAGAGGCTTAGTTTATGATTTTTTGCCTTAATAAATATGGGAAAACAATACACATTTAGTAGAAATAATTTTGTATTTGAAATTTTGATCTTTTGCTGGGTTAGCAATATGCAGACTAGAGACAGAATGGCATCAGCCACAAGCTGAACCACAGCTCTCAGCAAGCCACGCCATCACGAGGGAAACAACAGGTACTGTACAGTGTGCTGAGTTGCTGAGCTATGGAGTTTGATAGATTCGGTGTGTTACATGCATTTTTGAAAACAATATGTTCAATTTACAGTGGATTTATCAGGTATAACCTGTTGCAAATTCATGAGCATCTATCTATATGTGTGTATACACACACATAATGCTTACTCATATGTGTAAGACATGGACATGAACTAATAGTAAAACCTAATATTACTAATACATTTAAAATAAGCAAGAAGAACTCAGAAGTCAGCAAAAGGTAAAGGTGAAAATATTTCATACATAAGAACTTCCGTCTGAAATATTAATAAATCACTACCAAGACTTAAATCCTAGTTGTTTCTCATCTAAATTAATAACTCAGTCATTGGAGTAGCCATCATTCATTATTTTTAAAACAGATGTGTGGATGATTAATTTTAAAAAATCAAACAGTGTCATCCTCAGGCTCAAATTCATCAGTGGCTCCCCTTCACACATGAGATGAGTAGAATATGAAGGAACTTTCACACATTGGTCTTTACTTTCTTTTGCAGAATAATTTTTCCCTTAGAGCATTTTGCATGTCAAAGTAATTTCAGATAATATGAAATTCATCAAGGGTGACAACTTTTCTCACATTTCTTATCCATGGTGTCATCCTGCTTTCCTTTACAAGTCCAACAGGTGCATATCTATCTCTTGGACATACTTTATTGCTATTTTCAACAGTCTTGATTTATTTATCATCAAATACTTATTGCATAGTTCCTCATTTTCCAAATTTCTTATCATATACCCATCAATTAAGAATTTTGATCATGCATCACTATCATACAAACATGCATATCAAAAATGCACATGCATTGCTATTCCAGCATATTTTGTATAATTAAAAAATCCACAAAAATATAAATGTCAAAGGCATACATAAAGAGTAAACATAGGCAATCATCAGGAAAATGAATGTTAAATCACAACAGGATGACAGTTCATATCCATTAGAATGGCTGAACTCAAAAAGACAGATAATTACAAGTATTGTTGAGGATATAGAAATGTTGGAACCCTCATACATTAGTGATGGAAATGTAAACTGATGAGACCACATTGGAAAAAAATCTGGTGCTTCCCCCAAATTAAACAGAGTTATCACTCCTAAACACAAAATAATAGAAACAGATGTCCAGTGTACGTGTTTGGCTCCTTTATCTAGTATAAGGTAACTGTATGTAAGTGGGTTCGTCTCTGTGTCTTCTATTCTATAACATTGGTCTACATGTCTATTTTGATGCCAGTACCATGCCGTTTTTGTTACTTTAGCTTTATAGTATAATCTGAGGTCTAGTATTGTGATGCCTCCTGCTTCACTCTTCTTGCTAAGGATTGCTTTGGCTATTCTGGGTCTCTTATTCTTCCAAATGAATTTTATGATTGCCTTTTCTATTTCTATAAGGAATGACATTGGGATTTTAATTGGGATTGCATTGAATCTATATAGCGCTTTGGGAAGTATGGCCATTTTGACAATATTGATTCTGCCTATCCAGAAGCATGGGAGATTATTCCATCTTCTAAGGTCTTCTTCAATTTCTTTCTTCAGTGTCTTGTAGTGTGCATTGTAGAGGTCTTTCACCTCTTTTGTTAAATTGATCCCCAAGTATTTTATTGTTTTTGAGGCTATTGTGAATGGGATAGTTTTCCTAATTTCTCTTTCAGAGGGTTTATCACTGATGTATAGAAATGCAATTGATTTGTGGGTGTTGATTTTATATCCTGCTATTTTGCTGAATTCATTTATTAGTTCTAAAAGTTTTCTGGTAGAATTTTTTGGATCTTCCAAATATAGAATCATATCATCTGCAAATAATGATAGTTTGAGTTCCTCTTTTCTGATTTGTATCCCTTTAATTTCTTTCGTCTGTCTAATTGCTCTGGCTAGTGTTTCCAGGACTATGTTGAATAGCAGTGGTGAGAGAGGGCATCCCTGTCTAGTTCCTGTTTTCAGAGGGAATGCTTCCAATTTTTCTCCATTTAGGATAATGTTGGCCTTGGGTTTAGCATAGATAGCTTTTACAAAGTTGAGGTATGTTCCTTCTATCCCAAGTTTTTCTAGTGTTTTGAGCATAAAAGGGTGTTGTATTTTGTCAAATGCCTTCTCTGCATCGATTGATAAAATCATATGATTCTTATCTTTAAGTCTATTGATGTAATGTATTACATTGATTGATTTCCGTATGTTGAACCAACATTGCATCCCTGGAATGAACCCCACTTGATCATGGTGCACTATTTTTTTGATATGTTTTTGTATGCGATTTGCCAGAATTTTATTGAGAATTTTTGCATTTATGTCCACACATACACAAAAGCTTATACTTGAATGCTTATAGTTGCATTATAAAAACTCAAATGTCCACCAACTGTTAAGTGGATAAACAAAATATGGTATATCCATACAGTGGAATATAATTCAGCAGTAAAGGGAATTAACTATTGATATATACTACAATGTGAATCATCTTGAAAACTATGAGTAAAGGACAGTATAGAAGACCATGAACTCTATGATTCTATGTGCAGGATAAACAAATGTATAATAACAGAAAGTAGATAGAGACAGGAAGTAATTTAGAGGTTATTTACATTTGTGGCAGGGTTGGGTGCAGAGATTGGAAAAAATGGAGAGACATTGCAAATGAGAGACATTTTTTGTGGGGTATAAAGGATCTAAAATTGATTGTGATGATAGTTGCTGACTCTGTGGACACACCAAAAATATTGAATTGTACATTTAAAAAAATAAATTATATAAAACACAAATTACTTCTCAATAAGAAGTTATATTTAAGTAAATTAAGATAATTAAGCTTCCTATCATATTTCAGCATCTCAATAGATGATCTTATACACAGCCACCCCTGGAGAATTATAAACTATGATCTTCAACTTTTACATTAGCAACTGTGTTTTTGTATGATTTTTTCAGACCTAAGATTCTAGATTATAGTTATTTTCTCTTATTCATTAAATTGTTTGAATTTAGTCTATCTAGTTACATAAACACTTACAGTGTGTGGAATGAATTACTTGGTTGATTAACCAATTAACAGATTTTTCTTGCTATAAAATTTTCCAAAACTTAAAACATGGTTTATTAAAATTATTGAGATAGAAGCTGGGCACAGTGGCACATGTAATCCCAGCACTTTGGGAGGCTGAGACAAGAGAATCACGAGTTCAAAGCCAGCCTCAGCAATGGCAATGGCAAGGAACTAAGCAAACTCAGTGAGACCCTGTCTCTACATAAAAAATTACAAAATAGGCTTGGGGATGCGGCTCAGTGGTGGAGTACCCCTGAGTTCAATCCCTAGTACCCTCTCCATAAAAATTATTGTGATAAAAATACATGTCACATACAAATACAAATCACCATCTTAACCACTTTTTAGTGTACAGTTTTACATTACATAATTACATATATTCACCTTGTTGTGCGTCCATACTATCATCTTCACAAAACTTTCATCTTCCCAAACTGAATCTCTGTACCCATTAAACAATAACTCACTGTTCTCCTCTGCCCTTCTCCCCAGTCAGTGCCCTTCTACTTTCTATTTCTGTGACACTGATAACTCTAAATACCTCATTGGGATGCAATCATGCAGGACTTGCTCTCTTTTGACTACCTTATTTGACTTAGGATAATATCTACAAGTTTCATCCATATCTGAACTTCTTCTTTTCCAGGACTGAATGTCACATTGTATCTGAATATCAAATTTTATTTTTTATTTTATTTTTTGGTACTGGAGATTGAACTCAGGGGTACTTGACCACTGAGCCACATCCCCAGCCCTATTTTGTGTTTTTATGTAGAGACAGGGTCTCACTGAGTTGCTTAGCCATTGCTGAGGCTGGCTTTGAACTTGCGATTCTCCTGTCTCAGCCTCCCTAAGTGCTGGGATTACAGGCTTGCGCCACCGTGCCCGCTTCAAATTTTATTTATTCTCTCATCCTTTTATGGACACTTGAGTTACATCTGCCTTTGACTTCTGTGAATAATGCTACCATGAACATGGGTATAAAAAGATCTCTTAGTGAAGCATTTATTTTTCAATCATATACATGAAAGTGGAATCATTGGATCACATGGTAATTCTATTTTATTTTATTTTTTTGTTTTGAGGAGCCAGCATACTGCTTTATGTATCATCTATATATCTTACATTTCTAACAGCAATGTATATGGCTTTTCATTTCTCCATTTTCTCACTCATCATTTTTTGTGCCTTTTTATGATAGGCATTTTAATGGGTGTGAAATGTTATCTTATCATGGTTTGATTTGCATTTCTCCATAATTAGTGATGATGAATATCTTCTTGTGTCCTTATTAGCCATTTGTGTATTTTTGGAGGACTGTCTAAGTATGTTCTCTGCCCACAAAATGCATCAAAGACCTACATGTAAGAGTTCAATTATAAAACTGTTAAAGAAAACCGGGAGAAAGTTATTAGGTATATAATGATTTATTCAATATGACACTAAAGAGACAAGCATCCTAAGAAAAAAAATACTAATTGGACTTCATAATTTTTTTTAAAATTTTGCCTAGAAAAATACAGTATCATAATGAAATGGTACCCACAGAATGGGAGAAAATATTTGAAAATCATACATATGAAAAGGGGCTGATATCCAGAACACAGACAGCACTCCTACAACTCAGTAGTATTGTGTTTTAAACCTTAGGGCAAACCATAAGCATCCTTCATAGCATCCATATTACTTTTATAAAGACCTTTTATCACTTAACTCATACTTGAACTGTTCTGTTGCTGGAATGTAAACTTGGTTGGCCAGAAATGTTAAAGATGTAATGAAAGTAAGAGATTTTATTTCTGTTTGTGTTTTTCCTGCTAGGGTTACACATTAGCAGATAAAGGAAAATAGCTCTCTGTGCATTTAGATGAACAACGGCCATTTTTATTAGACAACAAGCTTTTAAAGCAATGAGCAGGAGAAGCAGGCAAGTCCAAGCAAAAACCGCTCAAGACAGAGAGCCACTGTGAGGGGTCAGGTTGATTCCTAAACACTTGCTCTTTGCGTTAGAACACAGAACACCTAAATCTATCAAATCATAACCATATGCATTCCTGCAGAGAAGGGCAAAAGAGAACAGTTAGAGATGTAAATTGCCATCCAACAGTGTAGGACAGTAGAGTTGGGGTTCCAATGCCAGGAAATGTTATTTTAGTGAAGAATGGTAAATAATGGAAGGACAAAGCTACATAGAGATTCTTCTCCCAGAAAGAGGAATTCAGGTCTGTGTTCCATCTCCTTAATCTCACCAGGATTGAACTTTAAGAAAAGACTCTTAGACTCTCTCCTAGACAGGCAACATTATTTCTATTAAGTTAAGAAATGCCAACATCATATTAGCTATGGCATGAATCATTATGCAAGGTTGAAATGGAAATTAAAGACGCAATTGAAAACTGCAACTTAGAGCAGTAATTCCCTTTCCCTAAACAGCAGAACGAATATTAGGGGCTTAGCAGATCAGCTGGGGCCACATTGTGGTCCTTTTGCTTGTAGTTTGTTTTGAATCTTAGAATGGAAGCAAACAGCCTCTTCTACAAAGAGAAATTTGCTGTCAATGGAATTAAATGGACATAATATCAAACAGCTAGAACTTCAGAATTATTCAATCTTCCCTTTATATAGGCAATGAACCAAACTAAATACTTATCTAGCATCACTTATGTTTTAATCTTTAAGTGTTTCAATTCCCACTTAATAAAAAGTCAAAAATTTCTAATTACTTTGTCTTTATATTTTTAAGTGTTATTTATATTCAAAATAAAGATGAAACAACGTAAGTATCCTGCATTTTGAAATAATTACGTTGATACTTCTCATTATTTTTTCATAACAAGACAACTCATGGCTGTGCTAGTGAAAAAAAAGACATGGCCTTTTTTTATTTCCCCCTAAGAGGGATTAAAGATGAAGTGAGTTTGTTAGTAGAAGAAGATTCTCTTTGCCATCAAGCTGGTATTAATTTCCTGTTCAAAAGGGGCTATATTGTCAATGTGACACTCTAATCAGTCACCAATGTGACTGGGAAAGGCCAACTTCACAATCAATGTCAATGTATTTCATGTCATCTCAGTACCTCTTAGTCACTTTGTTTCAGAAGTGTGTGAGGAGGGTCAATACATTTCATTAGTTTGTTTCATCTCAAGGAAAGTACAACATGAGAACTTTCATTATATGATAAGAATTGCCTTAATGTGACACAGATTCCCTGACTGTGCAATACCAGGAATTCAGGTGTTAGAGGGCAACCAAATTATCCTTCAACCAAATATTCCCATAGCTATCACCAGCAAAATGTGCTACAAATGGAAGAAGAAAAGAAGATTCAACTCATTTTACATAGTGGAGATGAGATTATGCTGTTGTAAATGCATTACCCAACAGGATCCTGGAGATTAATTTTGAAGTATGCCAGGGAATATGAATGATTCTTTTTAAATAATTGTGGCAATAAAAATATTTTTTACTTTAAAATGTGCATTTATGACTTGAAAAGTTATTTTCATAGTACAGCCACATAATTAACTGGAATAGAATGTTTGTGTGTGTTTTTTTCTCAATGGACTTTATAGCATTATGACTACTAAATAAATAGGAAGTGACTGCCTCAGCTTCCCAAGTCACTGGGATTACAGACGTGAGCCACTGTGCCCAGTTTAAAGTCAATTTCTGAATACAGATTTCTTCTCAGATTCTTTATTATCGTTTCAGTCTGGCATGTTCATTTGCCATCTACTCACTTGCATCTAAAATTCTTCA